>PVJA010009008.1:0-62258 GCA_004027025.1 Myocastor coypus
AAGGGAAGGCAGGCCAAGGATCCTGACCCAGCCGGCGCGCAGGCTCAGCTCCCAGCGGTGCGGTGCGGTTTGGGCTGGGCTGGAACAGGAAGTTAGTCGCGGGAACGCAGAGGCGGGGCAGAGGGGCGCAGGGGCTTACCCGCGGCGGGTGCGCAGGCTCAGCTCCCAGCGGTGGGCTGTATTTATTTCTTCTTATTACCTACCAGAACAGTCCAAGCGACCTTCTGAAATGCTTATAAAGTCACATGGCACCTCTGTTTAAAAGCTATCTGTGTAATTGATCATTTTTGCAGCTAGATTATGGGAATTTCTGATTTCTTTCTCTCTACTTTTATATATTTGAAATTTTCAAAATAACTAACGTTTTTTTTTTAAAGTAGGGAGGGGGCCAGCCAAGTAGCTCAGTGGATTAAAGCACTTGCTTAGGCAGAACCAGGGACCTGGGTTTTATCCCCAGCATGCTGTGCCTCCCCCAGTGCTGGGGCATGCTGAGATAGCAACTGAGACTGGATGTGGTGGTGTACACCTGTAATCCCAGTGCCCAGAAGGCTGAAAATAAGAGGATCACTATGAGTCTGATCTGTGTAGTGAGACTGTGTAGACCCTGTACTAAATGAAAAACAATAAAACTGGGGAGAAAATTATCCGTGGCTTCTCAATATCCCACAGGGCCCAAATTTCCTTTGTTTATCAGTACAGGTTTGAGGTTGATAGTGAACACATTTATTGTGGGTAGTTGTTACACACACATGACACATAGTAATCCTTCTCATATCCCCTTCCCTGCCTACCCTTCCTTCCATTTCCTGGTCCCTTTCCACTTGCAAAGACACTATCTCCCTGTTTCCTGTTATCCTTTATTTTGTTCCTTCATCATTTATTCTTTGGCTTTCTCATATAAGAGGAGCCACACAATAATGAAACATGTGTGCCTGATTTATTTTACTTAAAATTGTGGTCTCATAGTGCATTCATTTTCCCACAAATGAGTCAAGGAGATGCTTATGTATAGCAGAGTACTGCTTCACTGTGTATGAATATGACACTTTCTTTATCCTTTCATCTATTGATGGGCATACAGGAAACTTCCAAGATTTAGCTGCTGTGAATTATGCTGCTTAGAAAGAAAAGTATGTGTGTATCACTGTAATATAAGGTATTTAATTCATTCAAAGCCTGCACTTCTTAAAATAGGATGGGGCCTTGTTCGACTAGTCGGAAAGCCCCTTTTCTTGTGCGCTTCCCTGCACACTCTTCAAGAACCACCCTACCAACCTCAGCACACCTCCCCACCATAATCACTCAACTTCTCAGTTCTGTATTTTGGCTTGTTCTGTTCCTGTAGTGTTTGGCTCAGAATTTACCTCCTCTAAGACACCTCCTGTCCTTCTTCCTCCCCATGGACAGCACTTTCTGCCTGCCCCTACCTGGTGACACATTACCGTTATATATGATATTTTTCTACACTGTCTTCACTCTGTATACATTTTTAAGTCTTCACAGTTAAAGGATCATGTCATTAAGGGCTGGTGGTATAGCTGAGTGAACCATAAGTGCAGGAGCCAGGGTTCAGTCCCTGGCACCACATACCACACTGGCCCCACAGAGCCAGCAGTGGAGTCTGGGCATGGTGGCACACACCTGTAATCCCTGCACTAGGGAGGCTGAGAGGATCACTATGAATCTGATCTGCATAGTGAGACCCTGCACCCAAAAAAAAAAAAAAAAAAAAAAAGGTTTGTGTGATTTATCAGTTATGCTGGCAGCACATCAGCCCTCTTTGACTGCGTTGGAGACAGATTAGAAACTACAAAGCCTCCATCCTAAACTGTCTCCAGTTTGGCATTGGAAACAAATGGTCTCCATATGACTCCCCAGCATAGAATTGTGAGCATAGGACATACCCAAAAGATTTCTCACTGAGTGATTCTTTCATCAATTCATGATGCCTCCAGCTAGATAGCATTGTGTGAATCACAGGACCTTAAACTTCAGTGTGTTGTACATTCATGGCTCTCGCACACCATGCGTTGAATCAGCTACGCAGTGTGTTACAAGGCAGGTGCCAGGTCCTGGCCCCAGGAAGAAAGAATGTGGCCCAGATCTCTACCTCCGAGGCAGCCCTTGGGTAATTCTGATACAGAATGTCTGCAAGGCCATACCGTGAGACACAGAATTCCAAAGACCATGAGGTCTGATGTGTCACTATTCTCTGGCCACTCTTGACAAAGCCAGATATAGTCACTTCCCCAGTGGGGTTACAGACCTTCCCTGGACTCACCCTGCCCTGGTTTCTTTCCTTGTTCCCCAAAGTGTGTGGCTGTGGCCTGGCCCAGTCAGGCTTCTTCTTCAAGAACCAGGAGTACATCTGCACCCAGGACTACCAGCAGCTCTATGGCACCCGCTGTGACAGTTGTCGGGACTTCATCACAGGAGAGGTCATCTCTGCCCTGGGCCGCACCTACCACCCCAAGTGCTTTGTGTGCAGCCTGTGCAGGTGAGTGGGTGGCTGAGAAACAGAGGGCCTCTGTGTGAGCCCCAAAGAAGGGCAGGAGGCAGCCTTTCCCAGGCGGTTCTGAGATTTGTCAGGCTTATTCTAGGTGTGTGGCTTTCAAGAACCTAAGGGGTAAAAGGACCTGAAGAATGGTGTTCAAACCTTTTAGCAGATGAATCCTGTCTGGCATACACACAATCTGATAGGAAATTGTAGTTTATCCTGTGACGGAGGCAGAGTGAGAACCCAGTGTCCATGCTCGGCCAACCACTTCTCCAGAAGGCTCCCAGAGGACCCCATGAGTCACCTGGTTCCTCTGCTCTCTCAGAGCTCAGTTTGGAAACTACCAGCCTGGTTCAGGCTCCCACGTTTCTAACACAAGCCTGTGTGCCTCCAGTCTTTCCTCATCATTCCAGCAGCACCTCTCATGGCAGGGTAACCCTGACAAGGGACTCCCGGTCTTTAAGCCTTCATTTCTCCATCAGTATAAGAGTCAAAACCATTGCATTCTCAGTGGGCTATTTCAAAGAGCAGTGAGAAGATATGTGTAAAGACTTGCCCAGTGACTGGCACCTAGCATGTGTTTTCTTCTTTTGTCCATTATCCTGATAACCCCTCGGCCTCCCTCAGGATGGATGCATCTCCAGTGCCAGGGAGCTCTTCCTCATCTCCTCCACACCAGCATCTCAGTCCCTTACTCACTTAGCAAATGTGCATTAAGGTTCCACTTCATGCCAAGAACACATTAAGAAAATGAAAAAAAAAAAAAAACTGAACAGAGCCTCAGCTCTGTCCATAAATACGTTCAACTTTAAAGGACAGTTCTGGTTAAGGTATAAGTAAACTGGATTAGAGTATATACACATCTCTAATTAATGAAGGAATTTATAATTACTCTCCCCATAAAATAACTAGTTCATTACTGCTTAAAGTGACTAACAAATTAGAATTTCTGACCAAGACTAATGGCAGAGAATTTAATCGGTGAAAACTGCTGGGCCCTGAGTCCTAGGACGCAAGATCCATCTACGGTCAGCACAGAGGATGTGTGTGGTCTGAGGTGAGGGTTTGGTCATGCTCTACAGAGATGAAGTGACTCTCTAAGGTCATGTGATGCCTTTGTGCCTTGAATTACTGGCTGGGCCACAGTGAGAACATGGGACCTCTGGCCCCTGCCCCAGGATTTCGTCCACCCTCCCTCATTGCTAATACAAGAACAGGAGCACTGCTGGAAGCCTTTCTCAGGGGTTCTGCTTGAAGTCCATGTGACAGGTGTCCCCAGAGCAACCAGTGGTGGGGTTGGCAGTCCTGGCAATTCCTTACATAATTTATTATTTAGTTGAGGAGGCAGATCATGTACAAGCTTGAGACTGTCAGGCTGGGGAAACAACAGATGCAGAGGGGTTTTGACATATTTGTGGACTTATAAAATTTCCATCGGAGAGGAGAAGTTTCAGAAATGTCTAGAGAGGGGGCTTTCAGGTTAGCTCAGTGGTTTAAGCACCTGCACAGGCAATCCCAGTCAGGCGTGGGGGACTGTAGTTCAATCCCCACACCCACCCTTAAGGCAGCCTGAGCCAGCCAAGAAAAAAATAACTCAGAATGTATGGAGAGAGGGCACATTAGTATGGGAACAACCCCATGAGGAGTTTATAGCCTCTCTTTCTTAGAGCTGGGACAAGCTCAGATAAGCAGCATGTTTTTCTCAGTGTTAAATCCGATAAATGGCCCACAAGGGCCTCCAGTTCTGGCCTCCTGGCCCCTCACTGAATGGTTTAGCCAGCCTGTCACTAGGAACAGCATTTAAATTTGCCTGGTACTCAATGAGGAACGCTGAACACATTACCAGAGTGCTGTGATCCCATGTGTCAGGCCACACATAGCCTCAGAGTCCCATAAATTGGCCTGACTTTCTGCCTGAACCCCTTGCAGGAAACCTTTCCCCATAGGAGACAAGGTGACCTTCAGTGGTAAAGAATGTGTGTGCCAGACCTGCTCCCAGGCCATGACCAGCAGCAAGCCCATCAAGATCCGTGGACCAAGCCGTGAGTCTCCCCACCTCCAAGTGCACCTCTAAGTCCATGGCACCATCTCCCCAGGTCCCCTGTCCTGGCACTATCAGCCACATCCTTGGGCCTGGAAAGAACTAGAGGAGGTTCCCTCCCTGGAGGATTCCTGACGTGTGACCCAGTTGGCAGAAAGCCCAGACACACGAGCTCCACAAGCACAATACAAGGAAGGCAGGCTGCCCGGCTGTAAATGGGGATGGCTGGCCCTGCTTATCGGCCACTTGGGTGGGTCTCCCCTGGGACTAGCTGGGCTCCCGAACTTATATCCCAAGAGCACCTCCACAGCACCTCCACTTGATCAAGTGTTACGTCACCAGTGGTTCTCAGTTTTAACAAACTCTACAAAGGAAGAGTCTACAGGCATGGCACAAACGAGGAAGTAGGGAGGGTCCTCGGGCAAGCGTAGGGCTATGCTCAGCTTTGTAGAAAGTTCTGTGGACCACCACATTGGAGTCACTCTGCACTTTGTTCAAATACAACTTCTGGACTCCCCTAGGACTCTTAGGGATGGGACAGAGGCAGTGACATGCTCAGTGATTCAGGAATTCCTAGGATGCAATTGCTGCTCTGAGATTGGGAGCCTCTGTCTAGGGATGAAGGGTAGATCTTCTGCACTGTAAGTGATGTTATGCTTTATCACCAAACCCCAGATTTGAGGAGAAAGTGAGGCTTGAGGGCGTGCCTTGACTGGGCCTCCTAAATTGTTAAGTTCATTCCTCTCGAGTGTATCCAGTAATCAGATGTCTAAATCACTGTTCCCAGATGCCTTTGTCAGGCAGCTGACTGCATGCACCAGCACGCGTGCACACGTAGAGCAGCCCCCTGGGTCTACACACACACACACACACACACACACACACACACACACACACACGTAGAGCAGCCCCCTGGGTCTCTGTAAGCCTTCTGGGCTCCAGTGTTCTTTTATGTTATATGACACCCTGGCAGTCTCATCAAAAGATCAATGGAAACCCATTAGCCTCCTGGGCCACACCTCAGTGCAGGCCAAGGGGTAGGGTGGAGGTGCCTGCCCACAGTGGCTCTGGCAGAGTCAGCACATTGGAGGGCCATATCTCCCCAGGAGGGTGAGCTGAGAGCATCCAGTCAGCAGGGCTTAGTTCCCAGCGGTCCTATTAGAGTTCACCTAGGTGTGGCCATCAGAGGAGAAACACAGGAAGGCTCCTTCTTCCCTCTCCTCCTTTCAGTCCAGTAGGGTCTGCCCTAGAGTATGCAGTACCCTTCTTTCAGCATCCTTGTCGAAGCTCACAAACAGTTGGCTGTTCTGTGCAGTTTCCCATCTCAAGGCTGCTGAGTGCCTTGACAACCCCTTGAAAGCCTCATCCAGAGTGACAGAAAGCCTGGGAACCCGGGCCGTGGCCATGTGGCTGATGCCACTGTGGTGTTCCCAGGCCAGCAGAGCCACATAAAGGCAATAAGGAAGGAGCCAAGTGTGAGTCAGGAGGCTTGTAACCTTCTGCATGAAATCTAGTGAACAAGAGCCCTGTAAATAACAGGTGAGGGCTGTTACCGGCATCTAGGAAGCAAAGGAGTGCTGAGAATCCGATTCCGAATACGTGGTTGCTTCTCTCAGCGTGTGCTGTGCAGTGGCTCTCTGACAGGTGGTAGTTTCTGCGGCTGAGCATGGGTGTCTCACATACAATCATGCGCTGGAGAGGAGCTCCGCCATCATTTTGCACATTGAGAAGTGGGAAAGGGTAAGGAGAAGACAGTAAAGAGAAGAAGAGAGCAAAGAGGAGAAGCAAGCAGGTGGGCAGTTTCTGGGGCAGGACTCAGGGTTATGGCTCATGGCTTCTGTCACAAGGTAAAGATATCCATCTGTGATCCACAGTGCATCATTTCATAGAAATCACTTTCTCCAAGTATAGTTATTGCTCTTCTTGAAAATACAAGGGGGGCCCGGTGGGATGGCTCAGTGGTCTAAAGCGCCTGCTTGGGAAAGCTTGGGCAGCTTCAGGGACCGCGGTTCGATCCCCGGCACCACATGCTGCGCCAGTCCTGCCGTCAGGGCAGGTTGAGCCGGCCATAAAAAATGAGTGAACAAACAAATGTTCTGAAACAAGAAAAAATAAATAAATAAAATTAAAAAAAAAAAAAAAGAAAAGAAAAGAAAATACAAGGGACCTCCTGGCTAGGGAGGACATTGGAAGGTCTCTTGAAATCTCAAGGAAGACATAGAAGTAAAGTCAGCTCTAAGAGATTGCTAAAAAAAACAATGTGCAAAAGGAAAGAATAACATGGGGTTACGCTGAAAGGGTGTAAAGTTACATCTCTGGAAGCTTAATTAAAATATTTTGGAAAAGTGGACCACTCAGAAGCCTTGCAGAGACTCTGGAACTGTCAAGAGGAATGGACTGTGTTACCGTAGGAGGGAGAAATATGCCCTCATACACATCATGAAGGAGAGCCAATGGCAATGGCAAAATGCCCACCTCCACTCCCACCGTGCCACCCTCACCGATGCTAACAGTGATCGACTGTTATTACGGGGCACTAAACAGGCCTGACTGACATGAATCAGTAGCCCTCGCCACACCACCATCACCATCTCTTCCGCTATCCTCAGCATCACCGTCACTAACACCATCACATCACAGTTGTTAGTGTCACCGTCGCTGCCCTACCAGCCATTATCATAAGCATCACCTCCGTCACCACCACCTCCACCACTATCACATCATCACCTGGACCACCGCTGTCAGGACCAACTCCTGCATAACCCCAGGACCATCCCCCAACATCACTGATTGTCACCATTGTCAACCACTTCATCAGTTAATCACTCAAGCATTTAATCATTACAGCAACTGTACAAGGGAGATAAGAGTAATTGTTTTGTACATGAGAAAACAAACTCAACAAATACAAATGGCTTTCTCAAAGTAACACAGATAACAAGACACAAGATCAGGCTGTCGGGCTCAGGAGACAAGTCCCACATTATTCTACACCAGACACATGCCTTGCTAATTGGGAAGGATCCTGTCTTCTACAATTAGTTGCCTAAGCCAGGTGTGGTGGCACACGCCTGTAATCCCAGCACTCGGGAGGCTGAGGCAGGAGGATCGGTGCGAGTTCAAGACCAGCCTGGGCTACAAAAGTGAGCTCAAGGCCAGCCTGAACTGCATAGTGAGACCCTGTCTCAAAAAAGTCAAAAAAAAAAAAAAAAAGAATTAATTGCCTAGACAAAGATGGGTAGCTTCTGTGGCTCACAAAACCCAGTTATTTTTGCTGAGCTAAATGGAATGAATGTCATAGTCATTGAAGCCAAGAATGGCTGCTTGGAGTCTTCACAGGCTTTAGGAACCAACAGAGCAATTTGGGAGAAGCAGGTGGTGGCATCATGCTTTCTACCAGCTGGAGACTGTACGTTTGGAATAGAGAGGTATGTGTGAGACCAGACCAGCTGGCTCCCCAGAGACCAGATCTGGAGAAGGTGTGGTTCTCTGGACTCTGCTCTTGACACCAGATCTGTGGGATCCCAGATGGGATGCCTGAGGCTGCATCCATAGTCAAGAATGCAAAGATGAAACAGAGGAAGAGAAAGTTCCAGATAAGCATGAAATTAATATAATAGAGCATCAATGAAAGAATATGAAAAAATCACATGGAGAGAGTAGCCCAGCATTCTCCTGAGGAACAAGCGGGTCTTCCTGCAGTGGAAACATTGCATACAGCTTTACATCAGTTACCAGGAGAGCCACAGAACATAGATTAAAACAATGACAGAAACCACTGACCACATGTGAACATCACTTATACCAGCCATGTTGCAGGAAGACATTCAGATGAGGGTGCCTGGGTTCAGGTGTTACACAACTAATATGCTGGGCAGCTGGGATGCTTGCCTGTTCCAGCTTCTGTCATATACTGCAACCTCTCAGCCCGCTTGTCAACCACTGTACTGGACCAGCTCTTAAAGGGGCTCAATTCATCTCAGATGTATTACTTTAACTGAGGAAGATGGCACTCCTCAGTTGGGGCTATGCAAGCATGTGGTTATTAGATCAGTTTTATTGAAAAGGTGAAGAACTGTATCATCAGTGAATACTGTGCCTTCCTCCCAAGTGAATCTGATTATTGCATGATCACATCAAGGGAAGTGTAAAGAGGGAAGTCTATGAAAGAAACTGTACTCATCTGTAAATACTAAAAGAAACTGACAGAGGAGAGAGCAACTTATTCTTAGCTGCACAAGAACTGGGGGAGGCGCCGGGCGTGGTGGCGCACGCCTGTAATCCCAGCACTTGGGAGGCTGAGGCAGGAGGATCGATGTGAGTTCGAGACCAGCCTAGGCTACAAAAGTGAGCTCAAGGCCAGCCTCAACTGCATAGCGAGACCCTGTCTCCAAAAGACAAAAAAAAAAAAAAAAAGAACTGGGGGAGTCACAGGAGTCAGGACTGGGCTCCACATGAAGAAGACCTCCATGAGAGCCACACCTGGCCTAATACACAGTGGGCTTCCTCAAGATGGGCCAAATTGACTCCTGGATGTGATTGAGCCGAGGATAGTGTCCACCTGTCCAGAACACCACAGCTTCTTGCATTGACTGGGACATTTGACTGGCTGCTCTCTGAACTCGAGCCCCAGTGGAAATATTAAACCCTATGGGGAGGCTCTAGAGACAATTTTATTATGCATCACTTGGAAAAACTGACCAAATGCCCACAGAATCTACACTGAAGTCCAACAAGTCACTCCAGATGACCGTCTGTCTGTAAAAAGGAGAAGGAGGCTGCCCTTTCTAAACTATTGTATTGTGCAACCTATGATTACTGGAGTGACAGAGCAGGAGGGCTTAAGACTCATTCTAGAAAAAAAGTAGAAAAATTCCCAAACTCTGTATCCTTTCCAGCTCCATCTAAAAGCCTGAAACTATTTTTTTTTTAAATTGTAGTTGGAGACCTCTCTGCCTCCAGAGATGTTAGAAAGGTGTAGCTAGGCAAGAGGCAGGCACAGAAGGACCAGACCTACACAAACACTTCATCAGGGCCAAGCCGGCCCTGCATCCTTTTGGACACGCTAGCCTTTTTAGACACATCATCTACTTTCAGAGGACTGGCCTCCAGCTGGATTGAAAGCTGTCCGGCCAGGCTCCCTAAGTATATACATAGTTTCTTTTCCTCTCACTGCTCCAAAGTCAGCCTTTGTCTTGTGCCAACAGAGAAATTTGTCCTGTGGTAAACTTTGCCCCATGACCCTTTCCTCTGCCAAAGTGGGCCATCTGGTCAATGAGGCCTGAGTTCCCAGCATCTCCCAAGTACCTTGGACACTGGCTCCATTTCCTGGCCCTCCGATTCCCTCCCTGACATTCATTGAGCAACAGGCAGACATCTAGGCCTCACACATATAGACACTTCTGGGCCCAGCAAAGTTCCAGGATGATGGTGACAAGCAGTGGAGCACATTTCTGCTTTGGGACAGTCTCACCACACTCTAACCCTTAGTACCTGGGAAGCAAATGTGTGCCATGTAAGCATTCAGGGGAATGAGTGGCCGTGATAGATTTTATTCATTGCTCAGGTGCTATAGGATCCAATCATTCATACTCCAGCAAAAGTACTTTGAGTTCCACTATGCACCTAGCACCATGCTACAAAAAGAAATACATTTAGCCTCAGTGCATAGACCTGGTCCTTATCATTGACTATACAGCCTAAGAAGGAAAAAAGAAAAACAGGCTATCCCAAGAATTCATGCTTCTCAAATTTTGCTGTGTGCAGAGATCTAATTAAAATCCAGTAGGCCTGGGTGCTGTGGTGATGTTGTGTGCTCTGCGGTCCCAGTGATGAAGATCTGAGGCCAAGAAGAGAAGTGTGAGCTTCACTGAGGAGGGGCCGGAGGAGTGCAGGGGCCAGTGTGGATGGGCGGTGCCTGGGAGGAGAATAGGAAGGCCTTTCCTTCCACACAGGTTCCTATGGGCCCACAGTCCCTTGTCAGTAGGCCAGGGCAGCTGCTGGTGCCAGCACGAGACACCTGAAAGCAAAGTGGCATTCAGGGAGGACTTGTGCTGACGGTGGGCGGTCAGGGATCCCAGGAAGTTTTGCTCAGCAGTGGCTCCTCTCTTTGCAGACTGTGCTGGGTGCAAGGAGGAGATCAAGCATGGCCAGTCGCTCCTGGCCCTGGACAAGCAGTGGCATGTCAGCTGCTTCAAGTGCCAGACCTGCAGCGTCATCCTCACCGGGGAGTACATCAGCAAGTGCGTGTGATCCCCTGCGTGCCCCACAGCCGGCCTGTGCATCCCACAAGGCCCGCCCCCTCAGCCCTCGCCCAGATCCCTAGCATCACCCCGGTTCCTTCCATCAGTTGCCACGCCTGGGCCACAACAGCCTCTTTCCACTTGTGGCCCCTTCCATGCTGTCTCCTCCACCAAGAATGCTCTGTCCCACTTTTTGCCACTTGCTTCTTTCCTTCCTCCCTCTCTCCCTCCCTCCTCCCTTCTTCCCTCCCACCATCCCCCCTCCCTCCCTTTCTTCTTCCCTTCCTTCCTTCCACCTCTGCTCAGAGACAGCCTCTCCAGCTGCTCACCACCTCCACTCCCAGCACAGCTCTCAGCCTGACCTGTTTGTTTCCGTCACACAGGCTACCACCATTTGTAATTATATACCTATCTGAGGTAACTTTTTAATAGTGATGTTAGTGCTAACTACTGCGTCCTGAACCTTTGATGTTTTGGTCTACTGAGACATGAGGTGTCTGTTTCCACAGGGCACTGAGACTCAGGGGTAAGCGACTTGCTCTGAGATGGTGTTTACTCTCTGTTCCCATCAGGACAGCAGTTGTGCTGTAGCTGCTGCTAGATTCCCCCATCCTTAGCATAATGCCTGATTGCAGTCAATTGTAGCTATTAAATGAATTTAACCAGAGAAGAGATGAGGGACACGTGAAATGATCAGGATACAGGAGTCACGCCTGCCCAGAGATCCTCACCCTGCAGCTTTAGACAAGTCCCCTTGTTGCTAACGACCACACATATAGACTCAGGTACCTAGAAGCTATTATGAGCACAGACCCTCAGTGCTCTGACCCATTCTGACTATAGATGTGTCCCAGTCCTTTCTCTGACACAAAACTAAAGTGGAAAGATCAGAAACACACTGGCTTCAGGCACGGCTATATCCAGGGAGCTTAATGATCTCTCTCATTCTAGCCTCACAGAGAGGAGCCCTTTTCTCCCAAGAGCTCCAGCCAGAGTTTCAGAGCTGCCTCTATGTGGCTACTCTTGGTTCACGCACCCACTGCAAACTAATCATTGACTAGGAAGACTCAACCCTGGAGCCAGAGAGCAGCTTTTGGTAAAAGCCTACAGAAATTGAGAGTGGGAAGTGGATGCTGGCCAGAGGATTCTGACCAGTGAACAACTCTTGCTTGTGCCCAAGGTGCTAGTGAAGGGGGCGAATATTCAGAAAGGGGGGAATCGTACCTAGCCAGCAGGAAGTAGAGTCAGTCTATAAATACCTGATAGAAGGGAGCAGTATTTGAACTAAACTTTGAAAACAAATAAGAGGTAAGATTTAAAAACACAGTGAGGAACATCCAGCAGAATGCCTAGCCTAGCAAAAACAAGGACGTGGGCAAATGTTCTGATACCTCCACCTTGTTTGGCAGCTCAAGCATGTGCCTAGGGAAAACAGAGTCCCAGGCTTGCAAAGGTAAGCTGAGGCCATGTTACCAAAAGTCCTAAAGACCACATCAAGTAGAAGGTTGGCATTCTCCTCCAGGCCTGCCAAGTAACAAGTGTGTTTTGTAAGGGAACAGCAAGGAGTCCTTGAGCCTGGGAGTCTACCTCAGAATGCTCCAGCGAAGGCAAGGCCTGCTCAGAGTTCCTCTCACGGAGGCCCAGCCCAGCCTGCCCACCATACCTGGCCTCTACAGTCTGGTTCTCAGCTCCTCACCTGGCTGTGGAAGAGTGGCAGGGGCTGTAAGGCACTGGCTGTGACACTAGATACTCAGCACTGAAACCCAACCTGTGTGACCTTGGCTAGGGACTCAGTGTCTCTGAATTTTAGTTTCCTCACTGAGAAAAAATAGGGTTAATAAGTGGGAGTACATAAAGATTCAGAGATCTGTGCTTGTGCTTAATACCTAATAAACACCCAATAAATATTCACTTTACCATCTGCCTCTTTTAAGAATCATGCGTATTTCAGTCTGGAGAGATAGCTTAGTAGGATAAGCGCTTGCCTGGCAAGCGCAAAGGCCTGAGTTCAACCCCCATTTGGCGGGAGGGGGGGGGGGTGTGCATATTTCAAATTCCCTCAGGCTTCCCAGCCCAGGGATATTAATGAGGCTCTGTCCTCTGGCCTCTTGTACCACCTCCTAACAAATGACTTCCCCTTGCAGAGTTACCCTCTTACATGTGCAGAGTGAGGACAAGTTCTGTGGCCCCACTCTCACCTTTGTCAGCCTCAGCTCTTACCGTCGCATACTCTATTGAAGAAATGTTGGCTGTCCCGTGTCCCATACAGAGCTCCCAGCAGCCTCAGGGGGGCTTCTGCTTTGAGATGGAAGAATAGCAAGTCTGTCCTTTGGGCCTGTCAGTGTCTGAGCCAAGTTCTCTTACCCAAATTTGGGGAAACACCCCTCTTTCCTCAGAGTTTGGAATGAGTCCGTAGAGCTAGGTAGGTCCCGCAAGCTGTGCTGAGCTCACTGAAGCCCCAAACCACATCAGCCTCAGACTGCAAAGCACCACAGTGATGGCTGCCATTGCTGAGAATGCACTGGAGCCCGGCACTGTCTAAACCCCGTGAGACACTGGATCCATTTCATTTAGTCCTCTTACCCCCAGACAAGAAACCAGATAACCTGATATAGGTCATCCTAGGTGGGCAGTGAATTACCAACTCCTCTGTATTTGGGATTTTTCATGCACCTTTTGGGAAGCCAATAGTGCTGCACTCTTTCAGCTACTGTAAGGATTAAATGCAATAATCTGTGTGAGACACCATCAGAGGACCTGGCACATGCAAGCAAGAAATGCCAGCAGTTATTAGCAGGAGGGGGTAGCATAGGAATAATGAGGGCAGCCATCATTTTGTCTGCTAGGTCATAAACACTGGGTAGAAGTGGAACACCTAGAAAGTGTTCAGAGGGGGCGTCTTGTTATCTGCTGATCCAGCAGCACGGCCAGATGGTTCTTTCACTATAGGTGAAATCTTCTTATTAAGATTCCTTAAACTGATCATGCAAATGGCCTCTCCAAGGAAAACTGGAAGGGGCCAGGAGGATAGTGAACTCTTTTCTCTTTCTGCCTTGAGAATGCTACAGTATATGTAAATATTAACTGTACTAAATTAAATAAAACCTAAATGTTCTAAATAATTCTCAAAAAATATCCTTCAGGACAAAAGAAATAGAGTGAATCTGGAGAACCTGTGCAAAGCAGGAAGAGGTAAAGGAAGACTCAATGCTGACAGATTAGACAGTGTCCTCCATCCAAGCTTGGGAAGGGCATTAGGTGCAGATTTCTGGGCCTTACCCTAGGGGTTCTCTGCTTTATAGTCTGAGGACATCAGAGGAATTTACATCTAACTAAGCTTCCCCCACTCTTCAATCCCCACAGGTTACAGGACCCCCTCATTTCCTCATCCTCTGTGGATTTCCTCTTTCAGGGATGGCATTCCATACTGCGAATCCGACTACCACTCCCAGTTTGGCATTAAATGTGAAACCTGTGACCGATACATCAGTGGCAGAGTCTTGGAGGTGAGTGGCGGAGCAACCACACAGACGGAGAACAGGGTGACTCGTCCGGGGACACAGTCACCGCTGAGGAAGGGAAAGTCGTCTCGCACTTCTCCGTAGCCTCAGCCTCCCACAGCTCTGCTTGCTATGACCTTGAAAGAAACCTTGCACACACCCAGAATGAGACCACGGACAAAATTATGTCTGGTTCAAGAACTTCTTTGCCGGAAAAATTAGTTGCTTCTTTGGATCCAGACCTAGACAGTTTCTGGGGAGTGATAATTAGAATTTTCCACCTACCCCTGCCTAACGATGGGAGGGTTTTTGCTTTTGTTTTTGTTTTTTAAGTATTTGGTAATGTGATGCTTTAAGAACCAGCTTGTCTAGCAGCTTTCTCCCTAAGCCCTTTCTTGGCTGGTCCATCACCATGGCAACAGCTCTCCCAGCCTCCTGCATAGCTCATTCTGTAGGTGACAGACAACCTGCAGCACTTTACTGAGCCTTTGCTGGGCCCTATGTCCACACCTGGACTTCCTTTTCACATTCTGTGGGCCTGGAGGATTTCTCCTACTTTAGGACCACCCACCTTGAAAAATAAGAAAGAGAAAAGAATTTCGTGCAAAGGGAAAGCACTAGCTTAAGAGTAGGACCCGTTGAGATCTAATGCCATATCGATTCTACTTCCAAGGGACTCTTAAATTTTAGATGATGATCTTTGCATCCCTAGGCCTTCTTTTCCTATTTGACAGTGCCTAAGGAGTGGTAGTCAGAGACAGCTGTTGTGAGCAACATTATTCATTCCACCAGATCTGACCAATCACCTGTGATTACCATGTAAGTGCTGAGTTAGAATGGCCCTGTAGCCCCCAACATGGGCCCAGCAGGAGAGAATGCAGCAGTAGGCAAAGGACTCTCCCAGGGGATGCGTGGATGGGGAGGCCTGCATGTGAAGAGCCAGGCAAAGAACACTCGGCCATTCGAGGTACAGCAAAAGACCAAAATGGCTGAGTTTTGTAAGCTGAGGATCAGGGAGGCTGAGGTACATTTCAGAGAACATATCACATAGGGCTTGGTAGATCATATTGAAGAGTTTGGGCTTCATACTAAATTCAATGGAAAGCTGCTGGAGAGCTTTACACTAGGAGGCAACATGATAGGATTATGCTTTTAAAAATCATACTCATTGCTATATGGAGGGTTGATTATAGGGAGTCAGAAAAAATAACATAAACAAATTCCCTGACTTGATATTATTAAGCATCTCCAAGGGATAGCAGAGGAGGGACCACAGAGGGCAAGGCTTCTGCACAGGAATGTTTATTAGATCTAGATTTCCACGGTCGGGATTCAGGGATGAGGATTTTGTGTGTGATTCACTGGGGAGCTGTGGAAAAACTGAGCAGAAATGACCTGATTAGAGCTACTCTTCAGGGAAGGGAATATGAGGGTGCTCACAGGCTAACTCTGAAAGGGGGAACATGGGGGAGGATCACAAGGGCAGCAGCTTTGTCTCCACCATCAGGGAAGCAGAATTCTAGTAGCTCTGCAACTGTGGGGCAACTGAAGGAGAAAAGGCTGAAAGTTGAACCCAAATATAAAGCCTACATGACAGAAAGCCTGGTGTCAGCATCTGTTTGGGTAGAAATATGGGGAGTTCAACTGTAGATGGATTGAGATTGAAATCTTGGGAAGGTTCTGAAAAGAGAGTCAAAAATATGGATCAGATCTCAGACCTGAAGGGGCCAGGGTCAAAACACTCAGATCTCAATCATAGTACCAAGGAGTTCTAGCGGTCAGGGTCTTGCAAACAGGGGTGGGAGGGATCTCAGAGGGTAGTGGCCTACTGTTGGCAGAAAGAGGTAAGGCGTTATCAGAGGAACAAGAGGGACTGCAGGGGATGTGGAAGGATAGAGTTTCAGAAAACCCAGTGAGTCTAATTGGAGTGTTGGCCAAACTCTGTAGAGGAATGAAGGGTCATGGGAATGAGCAGAAGCTGCTAGATATTGCAGAATTGCTAGTTGTGTCTGCCCAGCTGGGGGAAAGGATTCCAGCATGCTGGGAGGTCATGCAATGGGAGATCACAAAAACTGGCTTTCTTTTTTTTTCTTTTTGCGGGACTGGGGTTTTAACTCATGACCTTACACTTGCCAGGCAGGCACTTGTGCCGCAGAGCTATCTCCCCAGCCCCTGGCTTTCTTTATGAAGTTTGGATACACAGGGCTGTGTATGGAAAGCTGCCCCAGCATTTCCAAGTTCCTTTGAAATTCTCCTGTAATGGCTGTCTTTCTCCCAGCATTGCTGCTAAACATTGTAATAGCACCCTCCTCCAGCAGTTGTGACTGGGTTTTGATTGATTCCATTAGCATCTTGGACTTACTGATTTTTTTTTTATGTATTTAGTATAGAGTCTACACGGTCTCACTACACAGATCAGACTCTTAGCGAACGTCCTGTTTTCAGCCTGCCAAGCACTGGGATTACAGGCATGTGCCACCACACCCAGTCTCAGTTGCTATCTCAGCATGCCCTGGGGTCAGGACCATCACAGCATGCCAGGGATCAAACCTCAGTACTTGCGTCTGCCTAAGCAGGTGCTTTCGTCCACTGAGCTATCTGACCAGCCCAGCATCCTCATTTTATGGATGAGAAAAGTGAGAACCAAGGCATAAAGTGCTTTCTCCAAGCTAAAAGAGCTCCATGTGCACCTCCCAACCCTAGCCACATACGGTACAGTGCATAGCTCGATGGCAGTGAGGCTGTGTGAAACTCTTTTAGCTGGGATGGGCTAGGGGGCTGTGACATTTAGAAAGAGGCTCTTTCAGTTTTGCCAAGGTGCCATTGCTACCCTGAAAAAAGTCTGTAATTGAAAAGATAAAGAGACACAGAGTAGGAAGAGGCTACTAATTAAACCAATTATCCTTGTCATGGTACAGGAGAGTCAGTCCCACGTTTTCCTAGCTTAGAAAAATAGTAGGCTCCTTCTCAAGTTCAAGCATAGTTTGCATAGATGGTGACAAGCACATTTGCTTCCCAGTGGGAGCCGCCAAGAGTGATAAAAAAGGATAATAGAGTTTGTTTTGTTTTGTTTTGTTTTGTTTTGTTTTGGGGGGGGAAGTTGTTTTGTTTTTGTTTTTGTTTTGTTTTTTGTTTTTTGTTTTGCAGAACCAGGGATTGAACTCAGGCCCTTGCTCTTGCCAGAGAAGCTTTTGATTTTTTTTTTTTTCCATCTGCCCTTTTTCCATTCTTATTAAGTTTTTAGCATAAAAGAAGCATTTCCAGAATAAACAAGCTCGGCCCCTGGCTTGGAGGTCGTACTCTTGTGATTTCCCAAGTATTCATCAATTTCCTTCAGATATTTCCTATTCTTCCTCAAAAACTCTCTTCCTGACATGCAAAATATAAAGCCAGTGCACCCAGTAGGATAATCTAGTCTGGGGGTTGGAGGATGTCCAGCAGGTCAAAACCAGTCCTACCTTCTGAACTACACTGCTCTACCCAGGGGCCCTCTCATCTCAGGTCCTTTCAGCTGGGAGTTTTGAGTCAGAATCAGAAGGGTAGAAATGTGTGCAGGGCTGGAGACCAGATTCTACAGTCTGACCTCAACATTGCTTGTGGTTTCTAGAAGGAGTCTGAAACACAACCTTCTCTGAGGCTGTCTCTTTCCCCATAAAAGAATCTTCAGGGTATATCCATTTACATTTTTAATTTAAATAATTATGGGGCAGAAAGGTGGAAAAAGTGCAAGGGGCTCCCAAAAATCAAATCACTGGGCTCAGAGCCAGTGCACCCAGTAAGACAGTCTAGTCTAGGGAGTAGGGAAATCTCCAGCTGGTCCTGGATTTTCAAACCCAATTATATATGTACTAAACACTAAAATCTGTCGTTTTCATGCCACTCTAACAGATTTCGCCACATCAGTGAACCTTGTATACCCAGTTACCTAGCACTTTAACCTGTCTTTAAGTTGGCTTGCTTCCACATAAGAAAATGTATACTACAAAAAGAAAAATCTGTATCATTGGCCATATTACAGGAAACCCAGAAATGAAGGTAGTTCTAGCTGGATTCAATTGCTCATGGAGGCTCCCAGCCTAGACCATTTTTTCATTCTTACAAAATACATTTTGAGTAGATGTTAAAGACACACTAGCACCAGCCTCGTATTCTTTCTTTAATAAAATTGGAAGAATCCATAGAAGACTTAAAAGAAGGCCATTTTTCCTTCATTAATCCAATGTTAATAAATCCAGAGTTGCTGTACCACTTAAGATGATTTCAGATACCCTCAGTGGTAGAGGCTGCAAATTTAGGGAAACACTGGAATGTCCTCAATGCAAGACTGTTTCCTTGAACAGTGGCCTCTGTAGGCCTTTTCCCCAGAAGGCATCCAGGGAATTCCTCTGAGTTGCCATCAGGGACCAACAGAGGGAGTCACCAAGCCGTCTGGGTAGATGGTCACATGGTTCTAACCCTGCTCCAGTAGCCTCCCAACCAACCTCAGGACCATGGGGGTGCCAGCAATGTCCGTACAAGCCACCTGTGCCCCTAGACAGAGCCCGGGCTCTGATGCCCTGTTTTGCCTCGATTTCCATAGGCAGGAGGAAAGCACTACCATCCCACCTGTGCCAGGTGTGTGCGCTGCCACCAGATGTTCACCGAGGGAGAGGAGATGTACCTCACAGGTAAGCAAATCTGTATGGCATTCTGATCCACTTTTGGCTGGAAAGGAGATTAAGTCTCCTTCCATCCCAGTGTTATCTTTGCAATTGGTTTGTCCTGAAAATTAAAATTAATTCGCTCCTCTCTGGGTGGATGGGGAAAGTTGCTGGTGTGGCTAATATGAAGTGACATGTAATCTGCCTTCTGTCCCTGTGCGTCTCCACCCGCTGCTCAGCTGGCCTGCTTCCCTGGCCACATTCTGAGTAGGCCCCCTGGCTCTGCCTGCAGCCGGGAAGCTGAGCTGCACAGGGCCAAGGGGAGGCCTGGCCACAGAGTCCACAGCACCATGCAACCCCGAACCTTCCACCTCCTCCTGTCCTGTCCCTTCTCCCTCATCTCAGAGCACTGCAGCAGGCTTCTCTGAGGACTCCTAGGACTCTCACAGTCCAAAGAGCAATGGAAGACTCAGCCATCCCTTGAAAGTACACCCGGATGCTCCCTGCTGGGATCCAGCTCTCTCACCCAAGGGCTGCCCATGTGCCTGATTGCTCTCTCAATCCTGCTCAGTCCGCATCCAGGGTCCTGCTCAGTCCTCTGCCCAGCACATCCCAGAAATCTTCCTGGCCCCTCCGTGCCCATCTGTTCAGGTGCACTTGGCCCAGCAGATCAGACCAACCCCAAGGTCCCAAACTTCCCTTCTAGATTTGAACATATGCTTGGGGTGGGTGTGATGGCTCAGTGGTCTAAAGCGCCTGCTTAGGCAAGCTTAGGAAGCTTAGGCAACTGCAGAGACTTCGGTTCAATCCTCCGCACCACATGCTGCACCAGCCCCACCCCCATAGGCTGAGCCAGCCATAAAAAAAAAAAAAATAGATTGAACATATCCAATACTTAGGCTGCCAGTTCTCAATCTGTTCATCCATCCCTTCAGCCGCCATTTCTTGAAGCCCTACTGTGTACAGGCTCTGTACCAGGGGCATTGTGAGGACCCCACACACACACACACAACCACATAGCCAGTGAACACTACAGAGGGGAACAAGAGCAGGTAGGGCGCATATTTGGTGGTGGGAGAAGCCCTGGAAGGCTCCCTGAGAAAGGCCCAGGGCTGAGATCCTGGATGCAGAGGTATTAACTGGCATCTGCAGGGTGCTCTAACAAACTGCCACAGACTAGGTGGCTTATCAACAGCAGAGCTGAATTCCTCACAGTTCTGGAGGGTGGGAAATCCAAGGTCAAGGTGCTGGGAGACTCCGTGCCTGGCACAAGCCCGCTTTCTCATAGATGATGCCTTCTTTTGGTGCCCCCACAAAGTGAAGAAGACAGCAGCCTCTCAGGACCTGCTACCTAAGGGCCAGTACCTCCACTCTCATGACCTGGACACCCGCAAAGGCCCTACTTCCCATACCATCATCTGGAAGGATGTGGGGGGAGGGACACAGACATTCCAATCATAGCGACTGAACAAAGAGCAGTGGAGTGGCGTGTGCCCACCTGGGGTGACAGAGTCTGTAAGCCTGTAAGGCAGGCGATCAGGCCCAGATTGAGGGCAGATGAGTGTGGGAGACAGGCAAGTGGGTTCCATGCTGGCCTTGAGACAAGATGGTGTCCTGCCCCTGAAATGAGCCCTCAGTTCTTCCCACTGTCTTCTTTCACCCTCTTTTGGAAATCCTATCATTCTAGACCCCACTCAAAAACTATATGCTTTATAAGGACCCCCAATTACCCCAGCCCAGCCACCACGTAACATACTTCATCCTTCCTGAGTTCTCTTGGCTTATGCTCTGTCCTTGGTCCCTCTGGGTTGTGTAAGAGTTATTGGTCTTCTCGATGAGACCTGTGGCTCCTGGCATGGGCCCCTTGGCCCTGACATTGGCCCTATCTGCCCTCATTGAACGACTGATCACTGCTAGCTGAGTCTCTGATTAACCCTGCGCAGATACTTGAAGATCTTAGAGAATAGAGAGAGAGCTTCCTCTCAGTTTCCCCAAAAAGTAGCCCTGAGGCTTCGAAGCCAGTTACACTGAGTATGTCTCCTTATCAAGGTTGTCCAAGCCAAAGATGCCCAGGGCCAGGAGTTGACCTCAAGCTCTAATGAGTCCCCTGGGCCTGGAGCAGAGTTTCTCAACCTCAAACTATTGACACTTGATGCTGGATAATTCTTTGGTGTGACAACTGTCCTGTGCACCACAAGATATTGGGCACCTACTCTGTCTCTACCAGTGACAATACATCCTTTCCTTTTTTGGCAATCAAAAATGTCTCAGATATTGGTCACTGTTCCCAAATCCATCCTCACTGGAGACTCACAGGCTTGGAATATTAGAGCAAGGAACATGAAAGCAACATTAAAGCAAGTTCTGGAGCAGAGCTTCCTACGTTAGGTTGGAGGAGGAGACCACTTGCAAGATTCCGTAGCGCTGCCGCTAGTCACTTGTGTGTGCGCTCTCACACATATTCAAGGCAGAAGGATCCAGGTGGTCCTTCTAAAATGCAGAGTGACTACACACACTGCACAGTTGGAAAAGCAGGCCCAGAAAAAAAAGAACAGACCTGAGTAAGAAGCAGAGAGTGAAGGGGCAAAGCAGGACTAGAGCTGGGAGCACCCCTTCCAGGACCCTCTTCACCTGACCTCCTGAGACTCAGCCCTTCGCTGCTGTCCAGGTCTCTGTCCCTTCCCCTCAGTACCTGAGTCCCCCAGTGACTTCCTGCTGCAGCAGCCTGTGTTACAGTCCCAGCAGGCTACATAACATCCTCATGAACCCCAGCCACCTCGGGGTCCTGGAGTTTGTATTTGGGTGGCAAATGTCCTCTGGTGAACACCTTTCCTGGTGCTGGGCCCACCCTGGCACCCACATTCCCACCTGTGCCTCGCTTGAATGATCAGCATCTGTATGTTTCTGCCTAAATTTCCAGTTCTCCTCCATCTTCTGTGTGCTTTGACCCAGACTGCCTTGCTATGAATCCTAGCTCTACCCCTGACTAAGTTTTTGACCATGGACAAGTCTCTTAACTCTCTGATTACCTAATCTGCAAAATAGTCCAGGAACCATCTATTTTCCTGTACTTCCTGGCACACAGAAAGTTCCCTGTGTGTTCACTGAACAAATACCCATGGAGCACCTGCTGTGTACCCGGGGCTGTTCTCACTCCTGGAGCTGCAGCCAGGAGGAGGTCAGGCAAAGGCTCTGCCCTCATGGAGCTCACAGCCTCATGGATCAGGAGCTTCACTCATGCAGCTTCACCCAGATGCTGAAGGAGTTACGGGATGAGTAAACATCTCTGTGATCATGCGAGAGGGTACACCATAAACCTCCAGGAGGAGGAGATATTCTTGGTCATGAAGAAGGGCCTGTCACCCTCTCATTAATTATCCCCATCCTTGCCCTCCTGGCTCCTAAGAGAGTAGGAGTAATTGCAGGGTGTTCAAGGGCCTGCCTTAAGGCATGCTGAGTGATCCAGGAATGAGGGTGCCCAAGCCGTTTCCATCGTGCTAACTAGGGCCGTGGGTGTCTTGTGGGAATGGCAGCACCAGAGATTGCTGCTACAGCTTACATGGGCTCTGGCCGCCCTCGGAAATGGTAAGAAAACCTCTTCCTGAGAGGAGCTGCTGAAAGCCAGGGCTCCTGGGTTGATGTTAGCATTTCCACTGTGGACAGGGATGTTGAGAAGCGACTGTCTTCTCTGAATCTCCTCCTTCCCTATCAAATGAGAGCGACAACACTGTCTTATTGATCACTCCAGTGAAGGCCTCTCTATCCATGTTGGGGGCACAGAGATGAACACTGCAGGTCAGCTCACTGCTCTGGGGGAGTTTACTATTTGGAAGTGAAGATGGGCATTAACTTGATAGAAGTTCCAGCCTTCGCTGGAAAACTGGGGAAAGCACTGTCACAATGAGACTATGTGACAAGACCCCTATCTAGTGTGCAAGGCCGGGGAGGCTTTCCTGAGGAAAGGACATTTTTACCCATAGGCTTTAAAATGAAGGGAAGGAGGAGGGGAAGAGTGAGGGAAGGTTATGGAAGCAGAGAGAAGAGCAGGTGCAAAGACCACAGTGGGGGGAAGCATCGCATGCAAGGTCTTCATGACTGAATGTGAAGGTGCTGAGCATATCGTAGAGCAATGCATAAAAGTCAGGGGGCAGGGCTGGTGAGATGGCTCAGTGGTCTAAAGCATCTCCTTAAGCAAACTTAGGCAACCACAAGGACCGCGGTTCAATCCCCAGCACCACATGCTGTGCCAGCCCCTCCCCCAGAGCAGGCTGAGCCGTCCATAACATAAAAAAAAAAAAAAAAAAAAAATCAGGGGACAGAGATTGTGTGCGTGCGTGCGTGCGTGCGTGCGTGCGTGCATGTGTGTGTGTGTGTGTGTGTGTGTGTGTGTGTGTGTGTACTAGCAAACCTGCAAACCCAGACTTGTCAGTTCCAAAGCTGGACAATCTGGTACTGGCAAATGGTCCTCAGGAGATTCTTTGACCAGTTTGTTTGCATTTTAATTGTGGTGTGATGGCTTTTGGAAGGGCTCTACTTGGGAGAAGTCTGATGTCTGTCTGGAGGAGAATTTCCTAAGCCCCAGAAAATAAGAGCAAGTCTACTTTTATTTGTTTTAAGTTCTGTTGCACATTCAGTCTTTTGGCTGCTTTTGTAAAGATGCCAGTTATCTAATCTGTTTGTTATCCAAACCCTTCATTTAGTCTTCACCAAGAAATTAGGTCACTGATTTTTGTGCAGCAAAATAATAGCTAAGAAGCTGCAGGTTCATGGCAAAGCTTACACCTCTGCCACAAAGGTTACGGTGGCTCAGCCAGGGGGAATTTTTCTAAACTCCAAATGTAGTCCATGAGATAGATTTTGCTTTTGCTCTAAATGTGCCTGCACTAAGATAATTTTTCTCCCCTTGTGTCTACATCAAGTATCACTCAGTATCCCCCAGTAGCCCACTCCAGGGACCTGAGTTAGAACCCAAAGCAGAAGCTTGACTGCACATTTTAAAAATAGCTCTCTGTTATCATTTGTGTATTCAACTAAAGACCACCAGGCAGAAAATCAGCTATAAAACCCTGGGACAAAGCCTGCTCTGCTAATAAAAGAATGATAATAAAGTATAAGTCCTGCCGGTAATAAAGATGATAAAATAATAATAATCAAATATCATAAACTGATATTGGTTGAGAGTTTACTGTGTCAAGTACTGTACTCAGAATTTTAAATGCTATGCCCCCATTTTATCCTCCCCATAATCCTGAGAACAAAAAACAGAAAACATTAATGCGCTTACTTTAGAGATGAAAAATGCTTAGAGTGGTTGCATCCCTTACCGAAGGTGAGCTGACTTGTCTTGTTTGAATTTCATTAAAAAGGCATTCTTATATCTGTTACTGAATTCTTTAACTATGGTTCATAATTGGCCTTCTGAAGTTTGTATTTTGGAATTGGGTGCCACATCCTGCATACAGGTATATTTCTCTGGGAAGGAGATCTGTAGCTTTCCCCCACATTTTGAGAGGCATCCATGGCCCAAAATAAAGAACCTTAGCCCTGTGTTAGTAGAAATCCAGAGTGGAGCCCTGACGTTCACTTTGACGATCAGAAGGAGCGCCTCTCTTGGATAACTGGGTCTATTTTGGAGCACATTTATTTTTAGCTCCAATCACACGAGGTCCAAGCACCAGGGGGTATGTCCTCCTGACACAGCTGGGGTGCCACTGATATTTAGCAAAGACCTCCTTTCCTTCTGACAAGTAACTCAGAAAAGCTCCACTGAGCTAATAGGTGCCCCCATGCAGGGCCTCCCACTGCTTCAGGCTGTGGCCCACAAGCCCTCCATCAGCCATGCTTGTCATCCAGCCCCACCGTCAAAGGCAGTCTTTAGCATTGGTTGCTATCACCTCCAAGTTTAGCGTTATTACTTTAAATTGGATCTCTCTCCTGACAGCTTAGGTTGTAGGAGTTATGCTTTAAAACTTTAAACCTCATGTTTCCCCAATCCTGCTACGTAATTTTAGATTCTTCAAACATATCCTTGTTCCTCTACTCAATTGGTATTTCATAAAGTCTGGCTGTACTGAGCATATTTCGTTTTAAATGGAGTACATTTTAATTTTTGATGTGCTGCCCTTTTTTTAGATGTTATGGGTTACCAAGCATCTTGAATCCTACAGGAAATATTACAGTATAATATCTACAATTTGTGTTTCCAAAATCTGTTTCCAGTTTGCTCCTCTGCAGGCAACACGAGTACCAGACAATGGGACTATTTTCGTGCCAGTTACATGTCACATCCACTTCGGCAGCCAATTTGTCCACGTTGGTCAGAATTAGGTTCAGAGAAGCAATTTCCCTGGTTGCTTCCTCTATTTTCTGAGAATCAGAACTGCCTGAGGGACAAGTCAAGAACTTGTCAGATACTCAGGTTTTAACTTGATAAGAGGTTTTATGAGTCTGGACTTTTTAGGTGGCAGAAACCCAACTCAAGCCACCTCAGGCAAAAAGGCACAGATGGGTTCAGGGATCTGAGAAGCAGCAGGAAATAGCAGAGCTGGGGGCTGCCATGTTGTGGGGAAAAGAACTGATCCAGCCCCTAGCCAGCACTCAAGAGAGATATCTGTCCACACTGGGGCCAAAAGAGAAGGCCCAGAGGGACTGTGATGATCCTCCTTGAGCTGCTTGCCCAGGTTCAGATAAGGAGGCAGCAGCAGGCAAGCAGACAGTTCATCCATGCTCCCCGAATCCATTTCCCAAGCCCTACAAGGCTGCTAGGAAGCTCCAGGGAGCTACTTCCGGTGCAGATGAAGCAGGAGCTTTGCCATCAGAACCCTGGATGCGTTGTCTCGCCACTGGCTGCTGTTGCTGTCAACATCGCGAGTTGGGACATTTAGACGAGGCTCAGCACAAGTGCCCAGTAAATGTCAGTTATCATTACTATTTTTATTTGAGTATAATTATTATAAAGTACGTGTGTAGCATGAGGCCAGGCATAGGCACTCCACAAATGGAAAAAAAATAAGGAGTTCCTATTGCTCTGTGCACGCTGAGTACTCAAGTACCACATTACAGCCCTTACTGTCTCTGTCAGTGGCTATCATTCCCCTGAATTACCAGGCACCCTAGGGCTACCTGTCTCCTCTCCCTACCCTGCCTGATGTCCTCCATGGTAACCAGCCTCATGGGAACAAGGCACTTTTCCCCCAACTACTGCTTTATTAAACTTCAAGCCCAGTTTATCATGCCAGCTTTAGACAAGCCAGTTTTGCCTGCTTCTCCCGAAGTGTTGTTCCCTGGCATAAGCGCAGCCTCCCCACAGGGCACACTGGCAACCAAACCAGGCTCCTGTTCAGGGATTCCACTGCTGCAGCCAGCTCACCGTTAGCTGCATCCCCTCAGACTTCCGCAGGCCGTGCTCTCAGGAGTTAGGGAATAAATACTCCCCATCCAGCCCCAGCCTCTCTGTGCCTCCTTTCCTACTACGCAAACTTATCCCTGGCATGCCAACTTTGGTGGGGGGCTGAGGAGGAGATGGCAGATAATTGTAATAACAGCCGTAATAACTAAGTTACACAGGTGGACACTGTTTTAAGTCCTATACCCACACTAGCTCATCACTCCTTAAATCAAAGCTACAAAGAAGACAGCAGCCTCATTCCCACTTTATAGATGCAGAAAGCAAGGCACAGGGCAGTACCTAGGTTCCGATAGGCAATGAAGCATGTGATACAGTGTGCAATGTAACAGGATTCAAACCCCTTAAAAATATGATAACTGTTGCACTGAGTTCCTGGTGCAAAGGGAAGATTGCAGAAGCCTGCGATGGTGCTGGTGATGCTATTGTTTCTCCACGATAGCTCAACAGAAGAGCTTGCTCAGCTCCTTCACGCCGGGTCAGGACTGTTAGTGACAGAAGAATAGTGCACCCTCTGGTCTGAAAAAGGTGTCCATCTGGTAGGGGCATGGGCAGGAATTTTCTTGTTTATTGAGATAAAGTTTACTTAACATGAGATCATTTTTAGCATATAACTTGGTATTGTTTGGTATATTCACAGTGCCCGGGTGAACACTAGCTCACCTGTTAAGGCAAGAACATGAAATCTCTTATAAAATTAGCTTCTACATCCCACAATATCCCATGCATACTCACTACCCGTGAGCTGTATCCCAGCCCTATATTCCAAAGAAACAAACCTGGAGTGTTGTCTGGCATTAACCCTGTGTTCCTAAACGTTTTCCTCACCCCAAAAGAAAGCTTATAAGCAGTTATTCCCCTTCAATCTACTTCCCCCAATTTCCAGTAATCTCCAATCTGCTTTTTCTCTATAGATTTACCTAATTTGGTACTTCACACGATGGAATCGCACATTATGTGTTCTCTTACAACTGACCCCTTTACCTGGCATGTCTTCTAGTTATTTGTGTCATAGCATTCATCGGTATATCGTTCTTTATATGACTAGATTATACTGTATTATATAGATAAATCACATCTGATTATCTACATGGGAGGGTTATTTTTTACTTTTTAAAAGTTAGATATTTATTTATTTATTTATTTGTTTGTTTGTTTATTTATTTATTTGATACAGGGTCTCACTACACAGCTCAGACTTGTAGTGATCCACCTGTCTCAGCCTCCCCAATACTGGGATTACAGGGGTACACCACCACACCCCATTTTGGTGGCCGGCTCAACAGGGCCAGCACAGTAAGCAATACCAAGTATTGAACACAGATCCTTGCACTTGCCAAGCAGGTGCTTAGCCCACTGAGTTATCTCCCCAGCCCTGCATGGGGGTTTTAAAAGATCAACTCCAACGTCCTATCTAGTCTATGTTACAAAAACAGTGCTGCCATCATAAAGGCGGGAGGCTGACAAACCTCCCCCTACTATGGTCCAGAGAGATCTGGAGGGGAAACCTGATTCGTAAGAATTCCCTGGCTAGAATCAGAGGCCAGAATCTCAAGTGTCAACATCAGTGAGCATGGAGGGCCAGTCATTAGACACTGGGAGTCAAGGCAGCCTGCAGTGTCTAAAACAGCCAAACTCGAAAGTGTTTGAAACCAGAGTGTTGACCAAACAGAATAGCCAGCCCAGGGCTACATCAGTCACTGCTGTGTTCATAATCCCTGCTGAGCTTTGGCGTTTTATAAAAACACTTTGGAAAATTAAATTTCAAGGTCCAGCAGAGAAATGGGTGGGTTCCTGAACATTAAAGAACGTTCGATCCACCCTAGATGTTACAGGTGTGGGGCGTGCTATTACACTCAGTCAGATATGCCTGCCCGCTGACTCTGCTAAGGATGAAAAGCGGCCCTTGTACCAGCCAAGGGGCTGTTCCCGAGGTCCCAATGGCCTCCTCCTGACCAGCCCAGATAGAAATAGCTAATTCTTCATGCAGCCCTGTAACTACAACAGTAGGTGTCAGTGGAAGAGCCTGGAATTGTGGGTGACCATATCAGAAGACAGGTGAGCACAACTGTGAAACAAGGAGTCCAATAAGAAAAAACAAAGCTACACCTTTTTTTTTTTTTAATTTTAAAGGTCAATAAATAAATAAATAAACAATGATATAGAATGTCAAAACAAGATAGTAGGCAATTAACAACGGGTGAATATACTGCAAATTGTTATCTTCAAAGTAGTTGTTCAGGTTACAGATACAGGTATGCAAAATTGATCAAACCATTGTTTCTGACGAACTAATAGAAATTAATAGTAAAATTATCTTAGCTATCTTGTGTATCTATCTATATTTTTTTTCTTTTCCTTTCCTTCTTTTCTTTTTTCCTCCATCCCAGTTGTTCAAAGTTACACTCTTACAAGATGTTCGAGTTCTGTTTTATAAAATCGGCTTCTATATTACATGACATTCCATGCAAGCTCACTGCCCCTGTACTATATTCCCAACCCTACACTCCGAAGAAACAAATCTGGAGTATGGTCTGGTATTAGCTCTCCGGATCTTCTATTCATACAGTCATGCTCTACCTGGGGAGCTGTTGAATCAGATTTGGCCCCCACCTCCTAAAAATTGTGGACAGTGGCTCAGCAAGGGGCCAGGAACCTGTGGTTTGCCACACTGTCAGGAAGTAACCCACAGGTCACACTTTGACAAATCCCAATATTCCCATAGTCACTCAGTTTGAAATTGTAGCTGTCAGGTCAGTACCTAGTTGATACTACCTGTCCAGCTCTCTGACTCCAGCTTAGGAAAATCCAACTGGTCTAAGACAGAATGTCCTTTTTCTTTTTGTTTATTTTCAACACAAAGAATATTGTTGAGACTCTTTGATTCCTGCAGAAGTATCTATTAAAAAAGCAAATATGCATTTCTCTCCTGTACCTTCTTGGTGGGACTATTCAATGGGGCAAATAATTACCTTCTTTATACAGAGAAGCCTGTTAAGGTGAAAACATAAAATCTCCAAGGATTGGGACAGTTGCTAAACATTTTCCACTATTATTATCATGTAAAGATTCTCCCCCACAACATTGCTGCTGAGTATTTTCCCACCTAAGCTGTCCTTCAGTATGAGTAGAAACAAGGAATTCATGATAAGATAAACAAGACCACTCAGTTCCCAGATATAAATTTTCCTTCCCTGGAACTTCTGCCCCTTAATTCTTGCTCTACTTAGAAGACTTCTTCTAAGGCTGCTTCCCACAGATAGCCATTAAATATTCAAAAGTGTATTTCACCGTTTTCTTTGGTCTGTCAGGAAAGACACTGCCTTGCAATCTTATTTTTAGTCTCCTCTCTGTTCCAGCTACCGTACTCCTCTAAGTGATCTTCCCCTGATATCTTTTTAAAAACACAAAAGTAGAGCCCAACCAGTCATTTATTTGGGTCTTTTGGCACTCCATTAGCACTGGGGGCAAAGGCCACTCCAAGAACAGAATGCCCCCTGGATGTTATCACCTTAATGTGGCATTGTCAGGCTATTGACCAAGGGAGTAAGTTTAGCAAACCATAATTTCACAGGGATCTTCATGAAAAACATAGCTTTTTCTTACCTTTGTTTCTCTAAGTTTACTGCCAGCTATCAACAAATTCTTTTTCAACACTTTTTTACTTAGATCATATACAATGAACTCCTAAACTTTTTTCTTTTTGGTCTTTAATTGTATTTTCTCTTTTCTGATCCCCTTCCCTCCTTTCTTATATAAAGGTGCTTTTCCATGTGAACAGTGCTGAAGCTAGTATTACTAGAGACAGCGCCACTTGTTGCTCAATTGTGTTTTGGGCCAGATATGTCAGTGCATAGTCAAAAGGCCAGCAAAATCACCCAGCCTGAGCCCCCACCCCTTTACACACTGTCCCCTCAGGAGGACTTCTGTCCCCTTCACCTTTCCTATGTATCTTCCACATGGTCTCATGACCTTCAGGCCTGTGTTCACCTCATCCATTTCCTGCAGTGACCTATAACATGTGTTTCCTGCCAGGCTATAGTTGTAAACAACTCCCGGTAGATTCACGCTCAACTCAGAAAAAAAGAAAAAAAAAAAGGAAGTGCTCTGTCTGATAATCCCCAAAAGTGAAGATCCCAGGGACACTCTGTGACCACAGGCTCAAACCACAGACCCAGAGTCCCTCTACTGGGTTCTAAGAACCACTGCATTTTACTTTAGGTGGGATTAAACCACTGAATAATCAGGAACACCAAAGTGTGCCAGCAAACAAGAATTGAAGACTTTTATTCTACAAAAGACAGACATATCCCTAGAATTAGAAATCCTCTGAGTGAAGATCTTCTTGAAGGCCACACCATCTGACCTCCTTATTACTCAGCTTAAGGAACTGGGACTCCATGAGAATGTGTTTGGAGCCAAAGAGAGATGGAAATGCAGGAGTCTGCACTTGGAGCTAACCTTCTCTTTCAGGTCTCATTATTTGACCCTACCCCCTGTCCCTTAGCCAGTATTACAGTCCCAGGGGCACCAGGCAACAAACCATTTTAGCAAGTATATCCTAGAAACAAAATCAGACAAACAAGTGCCATCTGGGTGCTCAGGAATCTAGCCATTTGCTAGCCCCTCTCCTTTTAGCGCTGGTTCCAAGAGGAATGGCTCCAGAGGGATAATATGTTCCTATTTTTTCCTTCTAATCCAGGACACCTGTCCTTTCTTTGGGGAATGCAGAATATCTGGGGTTTCTTCCGAACATGTGCTCGGCCACCTGCTGTTCATGCCTTTCCAAATTGGCCTCTCTGGGTTGGGGCCAACAGCTATACCCCCACCCACCGAAAAGTGTGGGCAGTAGCAACACAAGTATCCCGACTGTGATTCACTCCGGAGTCTCTTGAGGAATTATCAGATCAAGACAGTATCCTCAGGGTAACACTTCCTCTGTTTAAGAGATGGCTCTGGTAACTCATAAGTCTGTCCTAAGTCTTTGAAGAGAAAAGAAAGCTGGACTTCATCAGTCTGTCATTTTCCTTCACTCCCACTGCCATTCATTCATTTCAACAAATATTTATTGACCACCTGCTATGTGTCATTCACTGCCAATGGTCTACTCCTCCATTCACCCCCTTAAATATGTATGGACCTCTGCTAAGAGTATAGTGACATGCTGGACGCTGTGGAAAATATGACCATGAATAAAGCTCCATTCCTGCCTGAAAGGAGCTCTTGACTTGGTAAGGGTCATAAATCCACAAGCTGTTGTGATTTAAGGCTGTCTGTATGCAGAGAACCACAAAGAGCTATGGAACACAGAGAAGACAGAAGTCACCCCCAGCTAGCAGGTAAGGAAGTTGGCAAGAGGATGCCTGTGAAACCTGACCCTTGAGGAACAGACAGGATGTGGACAGGCTGAAGAAGTGTGTGACTGTTCAAGTTGGTGTTCCGTGTCTGGGGGAAGAGGCCAGCCAAGAGCTGAGAAAACTGAGGGGTTCTCTTCACTGATAGCTGGCACACAGGACAAGGCGCTGCCTAGGGAGAAAACTGAGGTTTTAGTTGGGGTTGACTACTGGTATATTTGAAAGGTCTGAGTCTGTGTTATTTTCCTTGCCCCTTAGGTTCTGAAGTTTGGCATCCCATCTGCAAACAGGCAGCCCGAGCAGAAAAAAAGTTAAAGGTAAGCAAGCTGGCAATGGGCTGGTAATGACACCAGGCCAGCAGTCCCACATGCCCACTTTTTGCTACAGGTTGTGTGTGTGGGGGGGGGGGTGCTTTAGTACAGTAGGTGTTCCTTACAGCAGCCACTCCCAAAAGTTCATCTCTTTGGATGTCCTTAATGGGAACGCCTGGCTCATTGGGTTTGAAGAGATTAAGAATTAGATATAGAAGGATATAGAAGCATTTTGAAAATAGTAAAGCAGTGCATTCATGTGAGTTTTTAAGTGTGTCCCTATCTGGCAAGGTTATGACCTTACTTCTACTGATCCAGATAATGGCTTCCGAGATGCTCAAGTCATGATTTTCCCCAAACCTAACATCACTTATTAATAGTTAAATTGTCACACTAACTGACAGTTTACAAACCGTCTCTATAGCCACTAGCTGATTTGATTCCTTTAGTCCCTTAAGGTGGATGAGGCAAATTTTACCTCCACCTTGCCTGGGAGTAAATGAAATCTAAAGAGAGTAGCTATTTGTGTGCAGCAATGCAGCCAGACAGAAGCACTCGCGGTGCCCCTGGGCAAACACCAGACTAGCTGGGCCCCTGGTCCTGCTGAATTACTGTCTTCTGACAGATACCAGGAAGATCTGTGTCTTTGGGTCCCTGGCATTGCAAGGAACAGGTGCAGTGCTCCAGGCTGCAGGGGTGGAATGCCTGAGTTACTGATGCTGTGGAGGGGCACAGTTGGAGTGTGTGACCTTCAGCATGCCCTTACACCCTGACCTGTAGCTTTCAGCTTAGCTCTCTGGGCTATGGTACCTGCTGGAATCTCTTCAAGTACAAACATACAATTTCTGGCCAGCTCATTAACATACCTCCTTTGCCATGTCATCCACCTACTCTAAGTTTTGTAGAAGAGCTGGTCTAGTGTGTAATTACTTTGAGCCAGGCAAGAATATTTCTGTTTTCTTCCAAGACCTCACCCATTTAAAGTATAAGGTAATCTACTTGTTCTTTTCTCCCTCATTCTCCTCTTTGGGGATATTTCCCAAATTCGAGTCATTAAAAAAAAAAAAACTGATTTTATTGCTGTTATTGTATCTTACCACTTCTTATATCATTATAAATTTAATGTTTCTCTTCAAATCAATTTACTACTTTTTATGGAACTAAATTATTTTTAAAATAAAAACTAGTAGCACTTGCTATAATTAGAAGGTAACCATAAAAGAAGATCAATGGCAAGGAAACGATTCTTAAGAATAAATCTTAAACACTGTAGCTAATATTGACAACATTCTCTTTGGCTAAAAATAGGAAATTAGCAACTGTTGAGACAGTTGTTGAAATGTATTGGCACCAAGCTGAGCGTTCTCCTTGATATAATGAAGAGGGTTGAAATAAAATGCCATATTTTGCTCTCTCACCATAAGACTCAGTTTTACCCAACATTCCACGTAAATTCATCTTCCCAGAGCCAATCCCTCACTCACAATCCCCAAGCAGGAAAGCACTGCCAGGCAGCCCCCACTTAGCATGCTTTAAATTGCAGGATGAGGGATCCAGGAGGGAACTGAGCAGTCCTGAAGCTTAGCCCTTTCATTTTGCACATCAGAAATCCATGATCTCTGAACTCACGGGGACCATTAATGGTCCTGCCTTCCCAGTCCACTGGTGTGGTCACCACAGCACCTTGTTACCCCCATAGACATGCTGGACTGACATCACGGTGAGCTGCTGATGGAATTAATCCATCCTTGCCATTACTCAGAGACAGACTTAAGTTTTCCATTTAGCTTAATGTCTCCGTGCAAAGGGGACGCTGTAAAGAATTGACATGTTCTTTAATTGCACAAAGTTGAACCTGCTTTCACATTTTGAATATACACAAACCACAAAAGAATGAATACTATGAAATGATAGTCGTCCAAAGTAAACATAGTATTGGCTAGGATAACCCAAATGAAGAAGTTTTATGAGTATTTAAAATTTGTATGAGGATTTAGAATCCTTGCTATGAACATAAATAGAAAGTAAGTTTATACTCTCTCCGGCAGCCTGAGGTGCTATGCATTTTGGATCTAATTCACACTCAGACATTGATTGCAAAGACAGAAAATAAAGAGAAAGTAAAGACGCAGCCACTGAGCAATGTTGCCTATGTCTCCTGAGGAGCTGTATTTTCATACCCCTCTTCCCCTCCTCAGCAAGCCAAGGGTGCAACTTCTCAACTCTTCTCTCCTGTCCTATCTCCTCCCCAGCATAGACGGACATCTGAAACTTCCATCTCGCCCCCTGGATCCAGCATCGGGTCACCCAACCGAGTCATCTGCGTAAGTATTATCTTTCAGCTGCCAAAGAGCCTCACTTACACCAGCCTGAAGCACTTCTAGAGATGTCTCTACCCAGCCGATATTTCATGTGTCCCTTGTCATAGGATAGCTCTGTGCCAGGCCCTGGGGTGCAGTGAGGTAGAGGAAGGATGTGGGCCCTGCTCTGAATCCCTCAGCCTAGTGAACCAAGGCTTACAGAGATTGTGTAGAGCTCCAGGGAGCATGAGAAAGAAAATTTGCTGACAGCGAGAGCCTTTGTTGAGTGTGAAACCACTGCAAAGTGGAACACTTTCCATACCTTCATGGGAACATGTGGCTCAAGGGAGCCTTAACCTATTCCTTAACTGTGACCAGAGCAATGCAAAAGATGGACCTCCGAATGGTGTTTAGGGTGACCACTGAGAGGACAGTGTCACAAGGGAGTAGCATGTGATGAAGAGGCAGAAGGGAAGAGGAAACCATGTGCAGGTGGAAACAGGGCCATCAGGGATGTGCAGAATGACTGAGGATTTTCTCATGACGTGCAAGGCTCGGGGATGAAGTGGTCCACTTTCAGGTGACTGAGCTCCTATCTCCAGAGTCACTCAAATACAGTCTCAGCATTTTCTAGTGACTTGGTTGGCAGAACAAGAGGTCTGGCACACATGTCATCTATTCATTCTCTCAGCAAATGTGTGCCGAGTTCCTGCCCTGCCCTAAGCACCATGCTCTGTACTGAGCAAATGGAGTGAACACTGAGCTGATTCCTACGCGACGCCTTTGAGCACATCGTGCCGTGAAATAGTCAGCCGTAGTTATGACAAGTGCCCAGATCGTAAAGCACAGGATTCCCTGATGAAACTATAGCTAAGCAGGGGCCTGAGCTCCCAAGACCAGTTGGGAGAAGGCATTCCTGAGGAAGAGGCACTTAAACTCAGGAAGAACAAACAGAATTAAGCCAAGGGAGACGCACAGGCCGGGAGGCCAGGCGGGACTAAAATGAGCAGCATGTGACATCCTCATTGACCCTGCAGTGCTTCCGCCTTCCACAAACCAAAGGAACCAAGAAAACTGGAAATCTGGAGGAATGGTGGAGAGCAAGGAACCCATGAGCCTGGGGCAGTCCCTGATACCAAGGCTGAAGCACTGCTCCAAATCCACATCCGGTTTCCTCTTTGATCTCTGGATAATGCCCATTGATGGGATGACTTGCTTTCCTCCTTTCCTCTGATTAAATGGGAAGAAAAAGATGCAAGATTTATTGACTATATCTTCAGTGTGAGCCAGTACTACCATGTGGCTGTCACAGAAGGAAAGCCCTGTTTGCTTCCCTTTCTTGAAGTTCTGGGGATGGATAGGGCCAGACAAGTGCTCTACCACTGAGCCACACGTCCACCCCAAACAAGCTACTTTGATTGCAAGCTGTGTACGCTGATAGTGGCTCTCTGGGATAGGAGAGAAGATAGTCCTGCTGGCTCTACATGAGATCAAATCACAGCAAGATCAATGGGCTCAGTTTCAGAGCCTGTACTGTGAGAAAATTATTGCCCAATGTGAGCCTGTGTCCAGAGGAGGATCACCAGGTCAGAGAGCCCAGAGTGCCACTGTGCTAGAATGGCACTGATCACCATCTGGTTCCTTGTGCTTACTAAGAAGTCCAGTCACTCCTGCTGCCATGGTCAGGTGCTGCTGATGTTCTCCTCTGAGTCCTGGAGAAAGCCTGCTGGAGTTCTCTGTGAGGAGCAGCTCGCCTGCAGATAAAGCTGTGGCAGCCTGGGGCTTGGCCACTGAGGTCGGCTTCCCTGCACATCTGGGTCTTTCCTCCATTCTCCCTCTGTGTGCTCAGGAGAGCTAGTCTGTCACATGCATGTCCTATCAGCCATACTTAAGCCAGAGCATTCCAAATATGGCTTCCACATTGGGTCGGGGACCCTTCCCCACCCACATTAGGAACCTACATGAGGCACAAAGATGTAATATTAGTTTAATTCTTATAGATAATTGAGCTTTGGCATTAAAATATAATCATCAGTGAACTTGGAGTGGATTGGTTCTTTGCAACCAGTTCTTTCTGAAGTTCAAACTTCTTCACATCCTTCACTGACTTCTAGAATCAGCTTTAGGTGGCTCAATTCCCATGTGTTCCCTCCCTCCCTCCCTTCCTAATTATATTAGGATGCCACTACTCAGTTATTGTGCCTGCAGACCCAAGTCTCATTTATAGCACTATGAACAAGGCAGCTATAGGAAGACCTATAAATATATTTCTGAGGTTTGGAGAAAAGTGCTCAGATGACTATACATCCAGATGAGTTTGTAAGATGCCAGGAGTTCTCAAGGTCAGGATCTAACATCCTAAGACACAAGGCATCAATAACCACAGCAAGCGAGCTCCCTGATAAATTTCCCTTTACCCATATACACCAAAATTAATAGAGGTGTGAGTGTCTGTAATAAGACAGCCCTGACAGAAATCATACAGCACACCTCAAATGACAGTTCTACTTGGGGGGGGGAGGTCATGAAGGGGAAAGGGGCCCCCAAGGAAAGGCAAGGTATCCACAGATGTCAGAAGTGGGTATTGCTGCCACCCTGGCCATAAAGGAACGAGGGAAAGAGCAGCATCACCAGGCTGGTGAGACTGGAACTGTGGAGCAGGAGCCACCAGGTAGGAGTTGTGAACAAAGCACAGTAGGGCAGGAAGGTGGCAGGGGAAGGAAGTATGTCAGCCTCTTTCTCCACTCACCTTCCTGTTGGCCAGGCCTTCCTGAGAACCACAGAGGCTGTGTTGCAGGCCAGGGAGCTCAGTACACATATCAGGGCAAGAAAGGGCAGACAGCAAGGCCAGGAGGGTAGAGGGTAAACATTATGTGCCAGGGAATGAGGCCAGGGTATGCAGTGAAAGGGCCTTGAGAAGTCTCTGAAATAGTGAAGGTCATGAGGTACTTGTGAAAATGGCACTCTCTAATGTAGCCAGGCCCTGAGACTCTACCTAGCCTTTAGGTACTAGGAGAGCACCACAAGGATTTTGTCTCCAGTGGCCTCAGACTTAATCTACCTCACCTCAGGACCTTCCAGACCACAGCAGTTATAGGAAAGACCCATCCTGGTTGTCCACAGCAGGAACCAGGTCACAGAGAGGACATCTGGAGGACAGAGATGTAGAAAAGACATGGCCTCAAGAGCCATGGGAGGTGGGCTGCCACCTGAAAGGGAAGCCGTCTTCTAATTCATGCCCCACTACAGCGCTGGACTCAGGCAAAGTCAAGCAGAAGTTTGAGGTTTTGTTCAGTTCCCTGTAGGGGGAAACTTTCCAAATCTGGCCTCCAGATGGGATGACAGTGAAACTGCCATCCTGGGAAACCAGGAGGGGTGGGGACTCTCAGGTAAGGCTACCTGGGTTCAGGTCCTGGATGTTGCTGCTTATCGGCTTTGTGATTTTTCTGTGCCTCTGTTTCCTTATTCAAAATGAAGATAATGTAACTCAAATAGTAGAGTGGTGGATTATGTGGATGAACGGAGTTAATATACATAAGGGACTTGCTTATGTGTCAGGGTGTGGCTCATGATGCGTGCTTACCAAAGGTTAATGCATATTTCACACCGTGATGACGTTCGTCTCCACCATCTTCTTCATGAGGATATCCTCACCGTGTGAGGTTGGAAGGCAGTCAGCATGCAGGCTGTGTACTTCAGAGTGTGTTCAGAGATACCAGCTAAATGGTGCAAGCTGTGGAATATTTTAATCTTCTGTTTCTTTACCTGGGACAATAGGAATGATGTGGTCACCTTCACAGAGGTGCTATGACATTTAGAGGAGGTCATTCTGTGCTCAAGAACTATTAGAATGGATGACCTCAAGGATCATTCTTATTCTGATCATCTGCAACTCTTCACTTCCATCCTAAGATTTTGTGTTGAGTGGAAACTAGCAAAGTTCGCTCCTTCTGTACCTTGTTTTTGCTTCCCTTTTCTCTTTTCCCCCTTATCCTTCTATTTCTTTCCTGCTCATTTCCCTCTTCCCCAGGCTAAAGTGGACAATGAGATTCTTAATTACAAAGACCTGGCAGCTCTTCCCAAGGTTAAGTCCATCTACGAGGTACAACGCCCTGACCTCATTTCCTACGAGCCTCATTCCAGATACACGTCCGACGAGATGCTGGAGAGATGTGGCTATGGAGAGGTACCGCATTTTGCCCTATTCCATGGGGCTGTGGAAGGAGCTGAGGCCCCGCTGGGGTCTCCGACTCCCTTCATCATCACTGGCTTGGCCTCCGTGGTGTTGGTCGTCAGACTCTTCACTAGAATTTACAGCCAACATTTAAAAATCAAGAGATTTCATGCAAAAACCTGGCTTTCTGGCTTTGTAACAAAAAAATTGGTCATTAGACTTGTGCTCTACTCTCTGGAGATGGGTAGCAGTACTCCATATAAATAGGACTCCCCAGCCCCCATACTCCTGTTAAATCCAAAAGCATGGAAGCTAAAGGCCTGAAATCATTTAGCATGTGAGCTCTTATTTTTTTCATTAGAAGTAAAAGAATTTTACTTCTACTCAGCCATGGCTTTCATTCCAAGCCAGGCTCAGTGCCCAGTGAAGCTGATAATCCCCGGGTAAGCATTTTTCTCAGTTTTGCACCTGACCATAAGCCCTTGCAGTTTAAGCAAGAGAGTCATTTATAAAGCTTCCTCAAATGGCTTTAGAAATCAGTGCATGGTTGTCAGAAATTTCTCTGGAGAAGGTGTGGTGGCCTCTCACATTGAGAGATCCTGGACATCTTATACCCCAGGAAATTTCTAACCCAATCCTTAGCCCCCCAAGCTACAATAATTAGAGAAGAAAGAACTCTGGCCCTGTAGGTGGGATCCCAGGTTCCTGTCCCAAGGCCACCACTAACTAGCTTATGTCCCCAGACACCTCATCTATCTCTAAACACATTGGTTCTCCCTTTGGTTAGGTGGCGTAATGCAGAGATTCTCTGAGTTGTGATCCCTGAAACTAACCAGGACAAAAGGGATCAAGTGTCTGTAGAAGCTGATTCTTTGAAGTTTAAAATGGCCAACCAGGATCTGTAGACCACAGCCAGCCCGCAGATGTTTTGATTCACTCACAGTGTCTTTCAGAAATGTGAATTAGTTGTTACTGTATAGATCTTGGGAAATTTCACTTAAGAATTTGCATTTCTGACTTGTCTGGGAAATTAAGAAGCTGGTCAGTGCTAGGCACTTGGCATGACCCTGCAAGCAGAGTGGCAGCCACGCTGCCTAGTTGGGTCACGCAGCCTCCAGTTCGCATGCCACATACCAGCTCTACTCCCTTGCCGATGGCAGCAGCTTGGCCCCTGGCTGCCCCTGCATCTAGGCGCTTTTCTCTGGGCATTGCTCATGGCCACAGAAGGATAGTGAACCCGGAAAGAGACAGAAGGACTACAGAAATAGCTCAGAACTCCTGATAGAGAAACCTGGGTCCAAGCCAAGACCCACCGACTCTTCCCTGAGACGTCCCAGTGGCCCTATCCCTCCCAATATGTGAGCAAGAGGAACACAGTGTTAGAGTGCTCTGCTTCTTATCTGCAGTTCTGACATTCTGGAGTGGTGGGGGAGGCATTATCTGGAGTGGGGCACCGTGGGGCAGCTAGGCCCTCGCTGCGCAGAGCCATCTAACCTCACCCTCTCCCTTCCTCTTATCTTTCTTTCTCTCCCTTTGCTCCCTCCATGGCTGCCTCCAAATTCTTCACTTCTAAGTCGCTGGGAACATTATCTCCCTACTCGCAGGTAATTTAGCTGGTACATATAAGGCTCAGGGAGACCTTGGAATCCTTGCGTCCCTTTCTGTTCACCAAGAAACAACCTGATCTCACCCCTCCCTAACACTCCCAGTGGCTTGATCCCTGGCTCCAAGTGCTGGCCCCACCTAGGACAAGAGCCTACAGGCAGCAGTGGTTGGCAGAGAACCTAAGGTGTCCTTCCACCAAAGATCGTCTTCCTCGAGTTCCTGTGATCCCTGGTCAAGACTCCAGGGACTGAACTGACTCATGGGTTCCATCCGAGGACTTTAAGTGATACATGATGGGTCTAAAAATTCTCTACCACTCTCTTCAGGATGTGTGTAACTCAAAAAAGGGGTCTCTGTAATCATGCCCCAGCCCCTAGAAGCCCCCCATCCCACATTGGGCCCCCGTTGCCTACAGCCACTCGAAGTCAGCTCACAACCCCCTCTCCTGCAGGACATCTATGAGAACGTGGACCTGCGGCAGAGACGGGCTTCCAGCCCAGGATACATCGACTCTCCCACCTATAGCCGGCAGGGCATGTCTCCCACCTTCTCCCGCTCACCTCACCACTACTACCGCTCAGGTAAGGAAGGCAGGGCCCTCTGAGGCAGCCCCAGGAACAGGGCAACAACTTGGTGTCCCTGAAGTGCAGAGATAGCACAGGCTTCCCCAGGATCTCCATGACAGGATGGAGTTCTGAAGACCTGTGACCATTCACATGTCTATCCGGGCTTGATTGGATCTCTGAGGTATTCCTAGAGGAAGGAAAGATAGGCAACAGGAGGTGGGTGGTGCCAGGAGAAGGGTGAGGCAGGCAGCCCAGCATCCCTGGCTGGAAGAAGACTCTGTCCTCATGCTTGCAGGACAGCCAGGCTAAATGGCCTTCACCCAAGGGTCCACCGCCTCCCAGACAGTCCCAGTCAACCTGGTGTGGGGGCAAAGCAGGTCCTAGAGGGAGAAAGGGGCAGTTATGGGCAGAGCCCATCAGGGAGCTGGGGAGCTAAGCAGACGTGGAAGGTGCCTGACTGAAGCCCAGCAAAGTTCACTCTGTGACCTGTTAGCTCTGGTGTGGGGCCAGGCAAGGAGACAGGTGAGCCTGACCTGCAGCTGCAGTGCATGTGGGCACATGCTTCTTCCTCTAGAGCTGAACATGCTGGGATGCCCAGCCCCCATCCTCGCTGTCATCACCTCACTGCTTCCTTAACTGCTGCTGCATTAATGCTTGTTTTCTCTGTGCCTCTGTTCTCTCTGGGGACCAATGCCTCGGTGCTCCAGGGCCCGAGAGTGGCCGGAGCTCTCCATACCATAGCCAGTTAGATGTGAGGTCCTCCACTCCGACCTCTTACCAGGCTCCCAAGCACTTTCACATCCCAGGTAGGCGCTGCAGCCTGGCTTCCCAGCATGGTGCATGCTCCGGGGGGTGCTGGGCACCTGACCTCCCAGTCAGGGCTCCACAGGCACTGGGGAGGAGCTGATCCTTGGGCCCCTCCCTGTCACAACACTAGCCACCCCAACATGTCCACAGGCTCTAGTCTCCCTGATTGAAGCAACCTCGATCAGGACCTCAAGGAAGCCACACACAGAAGAAAAGTCACAGGCAGACAGTGTGAAATCTCCAAGCGTGGAAGGCCAGTAGTGAAGGCTGCTGGCATCAGAGCTTTGGGGACTGAAACCCAATCTTTCTCCCTCAGCCTCTGCCACCCTGAAAGTACAGCCAGGTGCTCTTCTAGGCCCTGAAGTTGCAACAGGGCTCACTGCAGCCTGGATCCTGCCTTGATGGGATATATATTCTAATGTATAAATTAAGCTCCCAGAAGTGGGAGGATAATCTCAGGAGATGATAAATGCTATACACATGAGGGTGACTGAGGTAGGGCTAGGTAGAGTGGTCAGGCAAGACCGCTTGGAGGGGATGACGTTCAAGCTGGAGGGAGAGAAGGAATCCGTTCATGAGGTACCAGGGCAAAGCAGCTCAGGCAGAGACAACACTCTGTGCAAAGCCTGTATGACTGGAGACCATGGCGCAGGTGGGAAGGATCTGGGGCCTACCGGCTTGCAGGTCTGGTCTCACAAGACAAGATCTCAGCCTGAGCTACAGCACCACCAGGCCCAGACTGACCTCCCAGCTCCAGGCTCAGCTTCCCGCTCCACACTCACTCTCCCTGCAAGCGCTCAGCCTGCTGTTGCACCTCTACTTTCCTCAGCTGCCCTGGGGGGGGGGGGGGAGGCCCGTCCTGTCTGGTTCTTGTAGTGGGGGGAAGATAATGCTGAAATATGGGTACAGCATTCTGGGGACTATCACCTTGAAGAAGGCGTGGCCACCGGGAGGAATAGTGGACCCCTTCCTGCATGGGGTCTGCTGAGCATGCTCCCCGCCCACCCAGCATGCCCACCACTTAGCCCCATGTCTCTTCTTTGGCACCATTTGTACCCACCCACTCCTCCCTCCATTTACCTGGAACCTGCTGGGGTGGGACTGGAGGTTCAACTCTGCAGAAAGATGGTGACCCTTTGGGTGAAGTTGCTGACACTCTCTCTTTTCAGAGACCAACTGACCAAGTACCATCTCCTTCTCTCCTGTCTTTTTCTCTCCTCCCCATTATCCCTTCCTCATCTGTCTGGCAGCTGGAGAAAGTAACATCTACCGGAAACCCCCGATCTACAAACGGCATGGTATGGTCAGAGGCAGACAGAGCTTGGCCAGAAAAGGAAAGGGGGACATTAGCTGTCTGCAGGTGACTCTGCACAGGCCACCCTAGCAGCCCAGTGCAAGGCCACAACTTGGTCCTTCTGTCTGGTGTCCTACAACTCGTGAGCAGAGTAATTCTTATGAAACACATGTAGCCTAGGAGAATTATACATATAAGACAATAATACTCAAAAATATTTATTAGAGTTATATGGAATGTATATACATGCCTAGATCCCATCCTAAACTGACTGAATAATATATTTCTGACAGTTGATTTTGATACCCAGCCCAGCCTGGGAGCCGCTGCTCTAAGGTATTTGCAGTCGTAGTCTCCTGAAAGACCATCTGCTCCTTAGAGACTTATTAAAAAGGAATATTCCTTACCCCCTTCCAAGTCCCAGATGCTCTTAATTAGAGATGCTAAGAGTCTGGCCCAGGATCTGTTACGAGCTGGCTTTGTCCATAATCCTCATCCACACACAGTATTAGACTCGCACAGCCCTTTGTCACTACTGAGAACTCCTGCTCACTTCTGCAAAAGCCTTTCCTGTGCTGCCGTGGAATAAGCACAGCCCTCCCTTGGAGGGTGCAGGGGAGCCACCGCCACCCTGCCATCCTCACTCACAGGCCTAGTCAGGTAACAGAGGCGACCACGGACTGGGACAAGCTTGGAGGTGGACCAAGCAGTCCCATGCCAGCTGATGAGGGGCAGCTGGCAAGTGTAAACAGTGGTTCTGGTGCTCAAGACCCTGAAATGTACAGAACACCCACTAGGTGAACCCTGGGTCTATGAGGGTGTATACGAGTACACACTGCTGTGGAAGACATGCTACGAGCTCCCAAGGGACCAGGCACCAGCCCTCACCACATTTGGTTTGATTTTACATCCTGAAATGCCTCCATGCTCCAAGCTTCTCAGGGCTTCATGGACTCTCACCCTGGCCAATGAGGGGCAGTGCCAAAGCAGACTTGGGGCTCCATAGGAGAGGTAGCAGCCTGGATCAGAGGGCAAAGGGCAGCTGACAGGATGGGCAGTGCAGGAACCAATCGAAGGAAGACTTACACATGCTGGGCTGGCCACACGTGCCGCTCAGGAAGGGTGCAAAGGCCTAGCCCACTGAAGGCATTACGTTCTTCTGCCCCAACTGCACAGAATGTGGAGCGCATCCCTAACATTTCTCAGCAGCTTTCAGATTGTTGCAGTGTCCTGCTAGTTTTTGTTCTTTTGCTGTCTCTCTGTCTCTGTGCGCATGTTTGTGTCTGTGTATCTGTTTCTCTCTGTCACTCTCTCTCTCTCTCTCTCTCTCTCTCTCTCTCTCTCTCTCTCTCTCTTTCTCTCTGTCCCTCTGTGCCCTGTCAGTCTATACCCAGCCTTTGGCCCACTCAGTATTTGTAGCTACAATGAGTTTTCTGATCACCTCGTGTGGGCTTTCTTCACATGGAAGCTTGAATCCGGTCCCCTCTGAACCAGAACACCAATTGCAATGCTTACAAATCAGATATAGGAAGCAGATATAGGGGCCAGCTGAAGAGGGGAAATGATACCCAAGGGGCAGGAGAGCTGATGTCTGGGGCATGCGGTCCATCCAGGAAGCAGCCAAAGCTTCTCACATGCAGGGACTCAGTTGCCACAAGAAAGGCTCAAGGAGGTAAGTGGGGTGGTGCATAGAGACACTCCCTTACCTGCCACACCAGCAAAGACAGGGCTGGGAAGGCAGCTTCCCTGGAGGAAAGGAAACTAAGGCAAACATGAGCAGAGGAGTTCCCAGTGCTGTACATGAGTTAAGTGGCAGAGCTGGAAAGAGCACAACTTTGCCGACTTGCCATCCCACACTCTTTCTGGGGGACCACTTAGCGCCTAGTGAGGCGACGACATTTCTGGGCATAAGGAAAAGTCAGACTTGCCTTACGTGGATCCTGGCCTTACCCAGCAGCTCCCTTTTTTTTTGGTGGTGGGGGGGGGGGGGTTGGGGGGGCTGGCTCAGGTTGCCTTAAGGGCAGGTCTGATAAGATATGTGGAGCTGGGAATCAAACCGTGGTCCCATGGACCTCACAGGTTTTACCCAAACAAGTGCTTAAATAACTGAGCTAACCCGCAAACCCCCTAAGGCAGGCTTCTAATGTGCCAGGAAGGGGGGCTCGGAAGATAGCTCAGCAGTCTAGGAACCTGCCTGGCGAGGACCCAGGTTCAATCCCCAGTACTACATGCTGCACCAGCCCTGGAACCTCAGGTGTACCATGCCAACCACCAAAACTGGGTGTGGTGGCACATGCCTGCAATATCAGCATTGGAAAGACTGAGACAAGAGGATCACTATGAGTCTGAGCTGCACAGCAAAACCCTGTACCACATAAATAAAAGATTTTTAAAAATTAAAGGGTCAGGAAGGGATGGACTAAGCTTACCTGGGGCTTCTGCATTTCTATTATGGATATAGCTTGATGTTCACTAAGGCACAGACAGAGGAGTCCGTGGAATGTGCTAGAAGGAACCTTAGCTTGGGTCTGAGCCAGCTCTGAGGCAAACTTGCTGTGTGCTCATGAGCAAGCCCCTTCCTCTGTCTGGCCTTCAGATCCCTGATATAAAATAAAAGATTGGCCAGGGCTTTTCCAGCTCCAATGTTCCATGTCCCAGACCTTCCTCCCAAGATCCCTGTCCTGGAAGTGACCAGTCACCCCTGGCCTGAGCCCAGCAGGAATAAGGACAGGGTGCACCTCCCAGCTAGGCACACTGCTTTCCTGAAGCACTCTCCTCGGATTCTTTGCAGGTGATTTGTCTACAGCAACTAAGAGCAAAACAAGTGAAGACATCAGCCAGGCCTCCAAGTACAGTCCAGCCTACTCACCAGACCCCTACTACGCTGCAGAGTCTGACTACTGGACCTACCATGGGTCTCCCAAAGGTAGCATCCCCATAGGTCCCTGTGGCCAGAGCCTAGGCTCCTGTGCGAGGAACCAGGGAGGCCAAGACAGTCACCCGTTCCTTCAACCGTCATTCTGAACAAGAAGGCTTAGCTAAAAGGCTATAATTAGGATTTTTATTCACTCAACAAAAGGTATTAAGGGTCAGCCATGGGCCCTAGGGTTGCACTGGGTAGTAAATCAGACCAGATTCCTGCCCTTGTGAAGCAGATATAGGAGCCAGCTGAAGAGGGGAAATGATACCCAAGGGGCAGGAGAGTTGATGTCTGGGGCATGCGGTCCATCCAGGAGGCAGCCAAAGCTTCTCACATGCAGGGACTCAGTTGCCACAAGAAAGGCTCAAGGAGGTAAGTGGGGTGGTGGGTAGAGACACTCCCTTACCTGCCACACCTGCACAGACAGGGCTGGGAAGGCAGCTTCCCTGGATGAAAGGAAAGGCTGTCGGCTTAGTCTTAGCCTGGAGAGGGAGAGGGGCAAGTGGAGGGATGATCAGCGTGAGGCAACGATTTTGGTTATCATCCTAAACAGTGGAAAACTATTGGAAGTAGCGACATGACCATACTTATGCTTTTGAGAAGCCACTTTGGCTATAGGGTGAAAAATGATGTGAAGAAAAGAAGGAGATGCAGGAGATGGAAGCCTCTGATAAGTAGGCACCCTCATCCTCAGGGAGCCACCCCACCCAGTCAGACAGCCAAGCTATCCTTTCATGTGTGGCTGGGGGTGAGGGTGGGAGCCTTCAAAATCCAGTTTCATTCAACACTTAGCTTTACTAATTGAACGTCTAGTCTAAGCAAAGCTTCATGAACATTCAGCGATGAGTTCTTCATCATCCTCAGACAATTCTCCACTTAGAAAAGGAGATAATGCACAGAAACAACTTGAACCCAATGTAAGCATGGGAGATAAATCTGCAGAGACAGCAAACACAGAACTACTTCCAGATCTTGAATAAGATTATTAGGAAGAAAGAAAGGAAGGATAGAGAGGGAAAGGAACGGCAGGACAGGACAGGACAGGACAAGATGTCGGCCCAGTGACTTCGGCCAGGGCTGAATGATTGGGAAGAACATGCTAGAGCTTATTCCATTGTCCTTGGCAGTGCCCCGAGCCAGAAGGTTCTCATCTGGAGGAGAGGAAGACGACTTCGACCGCAGTATGCACAAGGTGAGCAGACTACATCACTCAATCAGGAGCTTAGAAGAGTTATTATTATTATTATTATTATTATTATTATTATTATTATTATTTAGAAGTCTCAAAAAACAAATTCAAACTTACTTATTAGGAAAAAGGAACAGCATAACTTCATAGAACTAAAAATTTCAATGGTAGGATTAGCTTTAGATATTACTAGATCTAGCTGCTCCCCGAAAAATGTCCTAGGGTGTTGTATATAGTAAATACCTTCCTTTATTTATAGTAAATACCTGATTTCATGTTCACACAGGTACTTTTCATGTAGTAGGGAGTGGCTTCCAGGCTGACCCACTGCTGCTGAGAATGCAATATGGTCCTGCCACTGTGGAAAGCAGTTCCCCAAAGAGTTAAATATAGAACTACCACAGGACCTGGCAATTCCATGTCTAGGCATGTACTCAAAAGAATTAAGAACCTGGACTCAAACATATTCATAGCAGCCCTAGTTACGATAGTCAAAAGGTAATAACAACCCTGTCTGAGTTATTTTTCTCATTGCTGGGGCAAAATACCTAGTACCTAAAGTTAAAAGAGGGGGCCCGGCGGGATGGCTCAATGGTCTAAAACGCCTGCTTGGGGAAGCTTGGGCAGCTTCAGGGACCATGGTTCGATCCCCGGCACCACATGCTGCGCCAGCCCTGCCCTTGGGGTGGGCTGAGCCGGCCATAAAAAAAAGATGAGTGAATAAACAAAGGTTCTGAAACAAGAAAAAAATAATAAATAAAATAAAAATTATAAAAATAAAAAAAAAATAAAGTTAAAAGAGGACAGGTTTACTTAACTCATGATTTGCAGAGGTTTAGCCCATATTTGGCTAGCTCCAAGGCAGGGTGGCAGGGCAGACAGGCACTGCACAGGAAGAAGAAGTTCATGGTGGGCAGAAGGCAACAAAGCAACAAAAGCTGACCGCTGCCTTTCCTGTCCCTCCTGTCCCATCTAGGCTACGTAGGGCACGTAGCACTCACACCCTTAATTGTAGTGCCCTTGAGCCTAGCACTGCACATGAATCAATCCTAGCATCACACACTCTAGATGCAGCCACCTATGAAAAAGCCCCTCCTGTGACCGCATGAACCTTTCGGGGACATCTAGACACGAGCCACAACAAGCCCAAATGTCTGTCACCTCACAAACAGATGTGAGCATATTTGTGCAACAGAACATTACTCAGCCATAGAAAGAGTGAAGTGGTGAGGCATGTCTCAATGTGTATGAATCCCAAATGCAATCTCAGTGAAAAAAAAACCCACAAAATTCCATGTATCATGTGTTTCCATTTATATTTATGTAAAATATGAAAATAGGCAAATTTATGCAGACGTAACAGAAGTTGATATGGATGAGGGTCTGGGGAGGGGGGGATGGAGAGTGATTATTTAATAGCTACAGAGACTTCCCTGAGGGTAATAAAGATGCTGTGGAAAGATGGAGGTGGCACTGGCACAGCTTGTGAATTTATTGAGTGCCCCTGAATCATTGACAGCAAGCTCTCCATTATCTGCAGATTCCACCTGATGGATTTACCAAATGCAGATAGAAAACAGTTCGTTAAAATTGTACTGGGCCAGATAGCTCAGTGGACTAAAGCACCTGCTTAGGCAGAACACAGCAGCTAGGGTTCGATCCCCAGTGTGCCATGCTGGCCCTGCCCCTGGGGCTCCCTCAGACAATGACTGAGACTGGGCATGGTGGTGCACGCCTATAATCCCAGCACTTGGGAGGCTGAAAACAGGAGGGTCACTTCAAGTCCGATCTACATAGTGAGACCCTATAGACCCTATACTAACTACATTAAAAAACTGTACTGACCATGTGCAGACTATTTCTCATTATTCCCTAAGTAGCACAGCATAACAACTATCACATAGCACTTCCACTGTATTGTTTCAGCAATCGAGAGATCGTTTATAACAGTGGTTCTCAACTTTTCTAATGCTGTGACGCCGCAGTACAGTTCCTCATGTTGCGGTGACCCCAAACCAAAAAATAATTTTGGTGGCTACTTCAAAACTGTAATTTTGCTACAGTGATGATTTTCCAATGGCTTTAGGCAACCCCTGTGTTTGGTCATTCAACCCCCGCTGGGGTCGCGACCCACAGGTTGAGAACTGCTGGTTTATAGCATATAGGGGGATGCACACAGGTGAGTTACAGATACTACTCCATTTCATGTAACAGACATGAGGCTCTACAGAGTTTGGTATCCTTTGTGGGAATACACAGTCAGTCCCCTATCGATACAGTCACAGGAGTGTACTAATTTTAAATTATATGATTTTCACCTCAATTTTTTAAGTGGCTGTCTGCTTGTCATTGAACCAATCACTGTGGCTAAGATAATGTGATTCTGTCACTGTCCAGTCCTGCTTCTTTGTGCCACCACCAGAGACTCACAGACCTTAGGACCTCTTGCGGAAGGGAGATGAAGGCCTTCAGGAAAGCAGGAGTACTACAAGGAGGTGGGGTCTGAGGCAAACAGGACAGAGGCTGCCCACAGAGGATCCATTGCTCATCCTCTCTGTAGCCTGTCCCACCTGAGATCATTCACTTTCTGCTAACTTCATCTCGCTCCTCTCTACCCGCAGCTCCAGAGTGGAATTGGCCGTTTGATTCTGAAGGAGGAGATGAAAGCCCGGTCGAGCTCCTATGCAGATCCCTGGACCCCTCCCCGGAGCTCCACCAGTAGCCGCGAGGCACTGCACACAACAGGCTATGATATGTCCCTCAATGGCTGTAAGCGCTGCTTCGCATGCCAACAACTGTTAGCTGTGCACTTGGAGCCAGGCATTTCGGAAGGCACAGTCTATACATCCTCTGCTTCTTCCCAAAAGCCCCGGATAGTGGGTCCCTATATCAGTCAGGCTTCCCGCTGCTGAGCCACAGCTTACAGGAATTTAATTTAGCTCATGCTTCAGAGAATTCAGTCTATACAGATGTGGCAAAGCTGTGGCACATGTGTTGCAGCCAGCTGTTTGTTGTCATTGAAAGTACTAAAAGGTTCCTCATAACTGGCGTATGGTCTATGATCAGAAGATCTTGGTAGAGCAAGGGGGCCTCCTTCATGGCAGCTGGGAAATAGAGCAGGGGAGCAGCGCCTGTCGGGCAGTGGTCTGGGAACTGCATATAGCACTCATATACAGTACCTCCATGAGTCACCCAGAAATGTGGGAAGAAATATCTCATCTCAGAGCATGGACACCAAAGCCAGTCAAGTTGACTGATCTTCCATCCTAACCACCACAATCTCTCACTTACTACAGATGGGGAACTAAGCTAGAAGCCTTTGGGAACTTGCCAAAGTCACTGAGCCTATAGATGATGGTGCTCCTCCTTCCCAAAAATCTTGTTAGAGTGCAGAAAGCCCCAGAAATGCAATTCTATAGTCTAAAAAGGGACCAGGAGAGGCTAACCAAGGCCCACACACCACCCTCCGCCCCTGGCAATGGTTTTGAGAGCCTCCCTCGGGTCAGATATGAGCTTGGTATGGGGCTGGATGAAACAAATAGTGAGACCATAGTCCACCCTGAACTCTTCTCTGGGCCTTCCTGAACTGTGCCTTCCAGTCGGGTTCAGTGTACAGCAAAAGCAAATCTTCTAAAACTGCATGCTTTCCTGCCTCCCCTTTTTTAAGCTTCTGTGGGGCTCAGTCTTGGCAGGAAATCTCATCTCAGATCGATACTTTTTTTTTTCTTTTGAGACAGTTTTGCTGTGCAGTTCAGGTTGGCCTTGAACTCATTCTGTAGCCCAGACTTGCCTGGAACTCACAACAGTCCTCCTGCCTCAGCCTCCAAAGTGCTGGGATTATCGGTGTGTGCTGCTGTGCCCATCCTAGATCAATACTTGATGGGCAGTAAAAGCTGCCATCTATCACATTCTTAGGTGCCAGGAATTATCATTCCTGATCCTCACAGATTCCAATGATATCATCAGATTTTTGTCACTCACTTTACAGACAAGAGAGCTGAGATTAATCACTTCCAGAGCTGGGGAAGCTACTTAATGACTGAGCCAGGATCAGACCTGACTTACAGTGGCCTAAGGCTGTGAGCTTTTCCCTCCCCACTCAGCTTCACCCTTGATCTTGATGAGACTGACCTCAGTGGGCATAGTGTGATGAGTGTGGTGTCAGGCAATGTGCTACTGTCTTGTACTTCGTCATATATTCTTCACAAAAGACCTCTAAAGGAGATACTACCAACCCCATTTTACAGATAAGAAAACAGAAACCTGATTAAGTAACTTGTCTGCAGTTAGGCCTCTACTAATGGCGGAGGTGGGGTGATCGATGGCCTCTTTCCCTATCCAACCCGGGAGATGCTGTCTTCAGCCCCTGGCTGCACGGGTGCAGTGCACCAAGGCTGGTCAAAATTCACATCTGCTCAGCTGCATTTGCCCAGCACATATCCCAGTGAACCTGCTCTGCTCCAGGTGCTTTGGCTGGAATCAGGGTGCAAGAGGGAGGATAGAATGCAGCTATGACAACTGGAAACTGACAGCGCTGAAAGGGGCCACTCTGTCCCCCAGCAAGAAGGGCCAGGTCTTTTCCAATGTCTTTCTGTCCCGTGACCACTGATGTCTGGCTCTGCTCTCTTGCAGCCCCTCGTTCGCACTACCTGGCTGACAGCGGTAAGTCCTGCCTGCCCCATCTTCAGCCTGTCTGGTCTTGGAAGGGCGGAGTAGAGTCAGCCCAGTTCCTTGAATCACTGATGGCTGCGCACACGGCTGTCTCTGCACAGTCCTAATCTCAGATAGTCCACCCCACTGGAGTTGGCAGAGTGTGGCCTCCCCTCCTAGAGCCAGGGAGGCTATGTCCAAAAGCCACCAAAGAGAAGGAACAAGCACATGCCCCATCCACCCACCTGGGAGCCCCCGGTCTGCTTCTGAGCTTGGCTCCAATCCCAGAAGCCTTTATCTGGAGCCATGCTGTGACCCACATAGGAAAGACATGCGTCAGTGAAGGGCAGAAGTGTGTGCGCCTGTGCACTTCTGAGGGCCCCAAATCCTGCCAGCTATGCCGAGATGATGAAGCTTCAGGTGCAGAGGGCATCAGGAAGGAGTAGTGGGTTCTGGTTCCTGCCCCCTTTCACTGGGTTGGGAGTAACACCAGCTGTTTGTAGACAGATGACCCCAAGGACAGCAGTGCCCAGCTTGAGGCTCCTCGTGATAGCTCTGACTTCTGCTTTCCAGATCCCCTCATCTCCAAATCTGCCTCCCTTCCTGCCTACAGAAGAAATGGGCTGCACAGGGTAAGAGGAGCCATGTGGCAGATGCGTCCCCAAGGAGCTAATGGGTCCAGTCAGTCACTGCTCTGGTGCTGATGTAGGGGTGAGAAGGAAGGAGAGTCCCTGGGGTAGAGGTGGGTTAACTGAAAGAACCCACTGGCAAGGACTTGCTTCCCTCCCTTATGTGACCAGTGTGAAGAGGGCCAAGGGATAAGCTGGGGAAAAGTAGTACTTACTGGGAAAGATCTCCGTGTCAGATACTGAACTTTACAAGTATCAACTCATGTGCCCTTCACAACCCAGAGGACGTGGTTGGCATTAGGAACCTTACTTAGTGGGGAGGGGAAGGGGGCATGGACGGAAGAGGTAGTGTCTCATGTTTTCACACCAGTACACAGTGGTGCCAGGATTCATGTCAAGGCCAACTGACCTTATAGCCATCCCTGACAGCCAAGAACCAGTGACCTCTATCATAGCATACAGCCTGCTGTGCCTCAGGTAGTCCATGACCTAATGCCTTTATGGAAGCAGTGAGCAGGCTTACAGGCTGCAAGGGAATGAAAATGCATCTCACTAGCAGTAGGAGAGGCCCCAGGACTGGAAGTGATAGGGCGTAAGCCAGAAACATTGAAGCAGGTTTAACTTACTGGCCACCTACTAAGTGCCAAGCATGGCTGCAGGTGCTGGGGTCCTGGAATTTGGTGCTAGTGGGAGATGCACAGGAAGCAAGAAAATGTGTGACATAAAGTCAGGTCGCTGGAAGTGCTAGGATGGAAAACAGAACAGGGAGTTAAAAAGGTGATCAGAGAAGGGTGGTCCTCAAAGTGAAAAGAGACCCTCACCACTTGAAGAGCAGAAAGAGCCATCTGGATGTGGGGTTAGAAATGTGGCGTGCCCAGGCAGAGAGGGTACAACAGTCCTGAGCCACGTGACTGGGACAGAGGTGTGAGCTGGAGATGGACGCCAGAGGGAAGTCCTTAGGTAGGGCCTTGCACTGTGCGTCAGGACTGCAGGGGGTTTCAGTAAATGTGCTGTGCGATCCAACACAGAGTTTTAATGGACTCTGTCCAGCGGGCGTGTGGAATAGAAACTGCAAATGGGAAGAAATGGAAGCCACAGGTTCTCTAGGAGACTATCTTAGCATGGAACACGAGGTCCCCCAAAGATCAGTGGCTGGTGTTAGTGACCCTTGCATGGCGAGGGTGCTGTCACTGCACTTAGAAGCCAGCATGCTTTCACTAGACAGGTGTTTACTGAGAGCTTCTGTATGTCAAGTACTACTGTGGGGACTTGAAGTGTATCAAGTGACCTACAAAACCTTCCCTTTTTGTAGGAGGAAAACAGTATGTAATAAATAAGGGGAATGTCCAGTTACATGGAGTGCTAGAAGGTAGTGCTATGGGGGAAAAATAAAACAAGACTAGCAGGTAAAGGAGGACTGAGTTTATAGAGAAGGCAATGTGCAACTGTCGATAGTGCTGTCCCCAGAGATCCCATAAAACAAGGTGCTGGCAGTACAATCCAGCAGGAGATTAAATTCACAAAACAAATGGGTGAGGATTCGGTGCCCACTCTGTGTAGGCCCAGGCACAGGAAGGCAGCAACGAGCTAGGTGTCCCTAAGCTGAGACTGAGGCTGCTCAGAAGGCCCTGTCCCCCACCAGCCCTAATCCACTTCCTGGAGATTTGTGAATGCTTCAGAGTGGCAGAGGGGAGCGTGTCTCAGACCACCCTGGCTCTGTCTTCCCTGCAGACCCCCAGCGCAGACCTCTTCCACTACGACAGCATGAACGCGGTCAACTGGGGCATGCGAGGTGAGCAAGGGCCTGGCTGGGGTCGCAGGAGGCGCCGCCTTCGGGACTTCCCAGGGACTCCGGATGTTCTACTCATAACTGTTGCTTGACCTCTGGCAAATAATTGCTCTAGAGTCCACCTCCACGCTGGGCTCTGTCCAAACCCTGAGTCTCACTCCCTTCTACTTCCACTCCCTCTTTTCCCCCTGCTCTTCCTCTCAAGTCTCTGGCCTTGGATGATCTCAAGGCCATCTGTCCCATCTGGGTTCCCAGAGCCATTGCAGAGGAATGAGGTCCCTGAACTGCTGAGCTAGAGCTGCCTGCCAGCCCCGGTGAAGGGAAGCGTTCAGAGCCAAATGGACATTGTTCCCAGAAAAAAAAAAAAAAATTCCATGACCTGCATGCTCTCTGCCAGGAAAGTTCTCACGCTAGGCCCCACCGGCTCCTCTGGGTAGACACAGGGAGGAGGGAGCCCACGTCAGAACTGTGGTGATTTCCCTCCAGAAGGTGGAAGTTCATGTCCATGTGCTTCATGAGCTCAGATCCTTTTGTTTCTATTCTAAATATCTCAAAACTTATTTCTCCTTTACAACCATCACAAGATTAATCCCTCTCCCCAGCCATCCAGCATTCTCATAGAGCATTCTCTGCGGCGAATTCAGCCAGGACAGGGTCTCTGCATGACCATGGCCAGGAGACATATGGAAGCCAGAGTTCTTAGGAGGCTAAGGCAGGAGCCAGGGTCATGATCTGAAGTCGGAACTGATGGGCTCTACCCTCTTCATGTCTTTTTTTCTCTCCACAGAGTACAAGGTAAAGGACACATAGACATTGGAGGTCACCAGGATGCTGGAAGCCACTATACTGGGGACCAGCAAGAGGATGACACCACCATCTGTGCAGGAAAGGGAATAGAGAGGAATAGCCTCAAGGTCTTTCACCACTGTCATTTCCTGGCCCTCCTCGGGCCACTTTCCCTGAATCCTAGCAGGATCTCCTGCCTATGAGGTCAGGCCATTTCTCTCAAGGACTCTGGTGGCTTGCGATCATCGGTGAGGAGATGTCCACATTCAGGAGGGCTTGCATCCAGATTCGTGCTAATGTCATCAAGCCTCACTTTGGGAGTATAAGGGGACCTTGTGGGGCCTCATCTTTGGGGAGAAGACGCCTTAAGGCTTCTGGGTAACCCAGACAGGCAGATCTAGCCTTCCTCCTGATTTAATCTCTGCCCCTTTCTGCATAGAGGAAGGACCCGAAATACAAACTATAGCTGAGAGAAACAAGTCCATGTTCCTCACCCACGCTGGAAACGTGCCTCCCACATCCCCTTTTCTTCCTAGATCTACCCCTATGAACTGCTGCTGGTGACCACAAGAGGACGAAACCAGCTGCCCAAGGATGTAGACCGGACCCGCTTAGAAGTAAGTCTAGAAAACTGAGCAGGAGCCTTTGTGTTGGAAAGAATCCCAACATTCCGTGATATGTCAGGCACTAAGTTCCCATAGCTTGTTGAATCTTGAACCAGTTTCCACTGCCCGGGACAGGTTCCTACTACTTGTGCTGCCTCTTCATCACCCTGTCAGCACCTGGGGTGTGCAACAACAACGCATCCCCTGTGGGGTGATGTTCTGCAGGCACAGGAGAGGGCTAGATTTGGCCCCTGCCCTCACAGGGCCTGCAGTCTCCAGATTGTGCACAAAGCTAGCGCCTGTGATGAGGGAGACGGAAGAGGCAGCACAGCGGTTCTCAACCTTTCTCATGCCGTGACCCCGCAATACAGTTCCTCGCGCTGTGGTGACCCCAAACCAAAAAAATAATCTTGGTGGCTATTTCAAAACTGTAATTTTGCTACAGTTATGATTCGGAATGTAAATACCTGATATGCATTATGTATTCATTCGACCCCCGTCAGGGTAGCAACCCACAGGTTAAGAACCACTGTCATAGAAGGTAAAAGCATAGATAAGTATCAAACCAAATTCTCTAGGTTCACACTGTCCTCTGCCATCGCAGGGCAAGCAGCTTTAGCTGACCAAACAGTGGTCTCTCCGTGCCCTGTTTTCTCCTCATTCAGTGAGGATATTGAGCTTACCCCCAAGTTGTCAAAAAATATGAATGAATGCTGTACATTAAGCCTTCATCACAGAGGCTGGCAATGGATTGACACATAAGTATTCCATAGATGTTAAATGGTTCTATTCCAAAAAGAACACCAAGGCTTGGGATGATTGATGTAAGATTACAGGAAGAGGTAGGATCTGGATAGAGAAGGAGGAGAGACGCATGAGCGGTGGAAACTGTATAGGTAAAGGTGAAGAGTGGCTGGGCTTGGGCCAGGCATCCAAGCCTTGCAGTTAAGGCATAGAAGTACCAACCCGGTCTCCCCTAGTGTGGCCCACATCACCACTTCTCCTGACACACTCTCTCCCTACCTCTCATTGCCTTTCCATCCCTGAACTGTGAGCCTTCTCAGGGGCCACAGTAGTGATCCCAGTGCCCTAAACCAGCTCCCCAGGAGGGATCCTGTTCTTGTTCCTTCAGCTTCCCCTATCCAATGCCCAGGGTACAGATATCCTTTGTATCACTGACTTTTCATTTTCTTAGCCTGACTCTGACCCTAAGGGCAAAGCTGTCCTCTATCACAGGGTCCTGACTGAGAGAAGTGCCAACCAATTTCATGTTTCTGTAACTGAGTGCAGACTGCTCCAAGAGAAGGCTTGGTGCTCCTAGGGCAGACTTTGCGCTCCCTCGACCTTCTGTCAGATAATCACCTGAGGTAGAGGCATGAAAGGGGAGTGTGAGAGGCCAGGAGTCTCTGTGTATCCTTCCAGCTATAGCAGCACACTGGGTGAGCAGCCTGAGAACCTGGATGAGCCTCCCCACATGTTCCAGGGTCTGCTTTCATTGTCTGGAACTGAGTGGCTGCCGGTGCTGAAGGGGACAGCTCCTAGGGCAGCGTCAGGGAGCCAGTCACAGGTGCACACATTCTGCAGGCTCCTAATAGCACTGGCCAGGGGAGCTCAGCCTTCTGGAGCATCAGAGTCAACCAAAGAGCTTCTTCTACACAGGGTCCCCAACCCCAGACTAAGTCACAGTCCAGGGAGTAGTACCTGTGTCCATATGTTTTAAAAGCTCCCAGAAATGTCTAAAGTGTAGAGCTAAGACCACTAAGCTTGAAGCACTGCTCTAGTCCCTGCACCAGCTCAAGGAGCGGTCTATAGAAGGAAAATTCTGACCCTACCTTCCAGGAGCTCAAACACAATATTCTTTCTTCCAAAAATATTCATGAAAAGTCCATTATGTTGTAAGGTCACGTATTGGTCTGGCTGCCTGCGGTGTACCAGTAAACAAAACAGACCTTGCCCTTTTCAAGAATGTATGGACTTCTCTTCACGAGCTTGACTTTAAATTTCATTTTGAAAAATTTCAGGCCTCTAGAATAGCTTCAGGGATATTAAAATGAGCATCTGTCTGCCCTCCACCTATATGTATCAACTGTTAATATTTGGCCCCATTTTAAATGCCATAGATGTCTAAATCTAAAAGCTTTTAGCAATATAACAATTCTAAGAAATTTATTTCTTAGTATCCTATAAAGTATCAAGGAAGTTTTTTCATTATCAATCAGAGATTTTGTATCAATTTTTATGCTTACTCGTTTTCTGGGTATTCTTTGTCGAGCTGCTACCCAGGCTCTTCAAAGCTGCTTAGGAGGGACAGAAGGAGAGACAAACAGAAAGTGGGGAGAGGCCACCATGGAGTGCAGAGCAGTGTCTGATTATATGGTGTACTTGTTTTCATGGAAGAAGGATTTTCAAGCCTTATCAGTGGGTTGGGAAGTGTGAGGCCACTTTAATTCATTGGCCTGAACAGCATTCTAGATCATTTGTCAAAGTATTAATAAGAAGAAATACACCTTCAAATCTCGGACATGCCTTTTTCTCCAAGAAGTTGGGGAGAATGGCAGTGATCCGCATACACTGCTGGGCATAAATGCACGGAACAGGGACATGGAAAGATGAGGTCAAACAAAGCTGCACGATGGGTGCTTGGGCAAAGCCAAAGCTCCACCTGCTGTGGGCCACCCACCCAGACCAGATCAAGGGGTCCTTCTGGGGAAAGTCATTTCCACGTTGACCCACTCAGCATGTATTTTATCACACAGCAGCTGCTGCTGTGCCTGCCCCCCAGGCCTCCTGTCCTCTCACTGCTCTTTCTCCATGTCCTCCACTCCTGCAGCGCCACCTGTCCCAGGAAGAGTTCTACCAGGTCTTCGGCATGACCATCTCAGAGTTTGAGCGGCTAGCCCTGTGGAAAAGGAATGAACTGAAGAAGCAAGCCCGGCTATTCTAGGCAGAGGCTATACATATAGATGCATTTATATAAAGATGTATGTAAAATCTCTATCCTGAAGCGCGGTATAATCCTCTTGTGTAACAGGATACACTGCCTGCCATGAGACTTGCTTTTCTGTACTGTTAGGCAAGCCCACATCATCAAAGTATTTTTTATGCTCCTTCTCTTTTCTAAGTGCTGTGGGATCTGGGAAGATTTGAGGGGACTCTGCTTTTCCTGGGGGTCCTTTTTATACTGAAACATCGGTCCTGACTTGAGTCCCCCAAGGTCCGACTCTCTTTCCCTCAAAAGGTGCCAGGAGAGGTCTCTCTACTCTCTGCTTCTCGGCCCTTTTCCAGGTCTCCAGGCCTGATGCTGACCACACAGTTTCTGCACACTACTGGCCCCAGAGGGGTCTCCCATGGGCAGCTGCATGGCAGTCTGCCCAAATCACTGAGCACCTTTGAGGGTTCACGAATAATTTTCTCTACAGCCCCAGTCAGGAGCTCAGGGCTCCCAAGGGGTGATGCAGTTAGAAGTATGAGCCTCAAATCCATTCATCACCCAGTAGATGGAAGTGGGTAGGGCCGTGGCCTCTCCTTAGCTCATCAGCTCACCCCATTCTACCCTTGGTCCTGACCTTTCCCATATCCAGATCTAGAATTCATGGTAAGAAAAAGAAAAAAGGCATTTCCCTCCCCTCCACCACCTCTAGCTGGGCCCTGTACCAGGCCTAGACTTGGAAAAGCAGAGAAAGAGAGGAGCCAGGAGCGGGCTGGGGGAGCCCAGCATCTGGTAGAGGTGGGTCCCTTGCCCTAGCTGCTCCCCTGCCTTCATGCCCCCTCTCTTGGAGAGGCCCACAACTGCAGCCTGTAATCTTCAGCCTTATTAAAGTCTATGTGCCTGATGATCTACACACCACAGGGCTAACGTTCCCACAACAGCTCTAACGAAACAACCAGACAACTCTCACCTCTGCCATAGGATAGGCCACACCCCAAAGAAAGTTCTTGGCCTATGCCGTGGTTTTGGGCTGGCAGGACAACCATACTCCATGAGCCCCCTCCAATCCCTGATGTGAAGCTGGTTAAGTCTCATGGGGGAAAACTTTCAGAGTGGCTGCTTATGAGATTCCAAAAGGAGTCACTGGCCAGCGTTGCTCATGGTCATCCTGGCCTGTGCCAGTGGCTGCCATTCTTGCCTTCCAGAACTGGGGTGAAAGCTTAAACTCTTCCTGTTCTCTCCCCACACCATCACCTCTGGCATGGCAATGTTTGATGAAGGCTGTTCCTTCCTGGAGGACCCTTGAGTTAGACTGTTTTGAGATCACAGAGGAAAGGTAAAGAAGTAGAAGTAACAATTGCAACTCTCTAGAGGCTGGAGATGGGACCAGGCAAATGTAGACGTGACTTGTGCAAACCCTCACTGAGCACCTGCTGATGCAAAGCACCTGCTGAATACTGAGCACCAAGGGGGGAGGGGACACTGGGGTAAACCCACAAGAGCCCAGGTACATAAGGCATGTACCAAATAGAATGGACAGAAGGCAGAAAGTGACAGGGAAGGTGTGAGGGAGTTCTGTGACATGACCAAAAAGTCAGATGCCACTGGTGCAGACCAAGGAAAGGTCTCTGGAAGAGATTGCACTGCAATGAAATCAGGAAGATCTTTGTAAACTGGGAGGCAACTGAAAGTTGAAAGGAAGATAAGGTGGAGGAACTGCACTTCTGATGTGCTCTCATGTAGAACGTCAAGCCTCCCTGCAAATCCTCTCTTGGGGCCAATGCCTTTCAACTTTCCTGACCATTAGAAATGTCCCCAGCCAGAAGCAATCGTTGAAACTGCCTCATGATCACTGGTTAACAACTTGCAAGATCGAAGGGCTTTTGTTATTGTTGTTGAATATTTTTTGTTTCCCATAAAGCACATCATTTCAACCCATACCTGTGTCCTTCTGTGGTTTCTAGTGTGAGTAGAAATGACGGGCAGGGAACAGGCTAAGCTACGCACATTTTTCAAAGTAAAAGAAGCTGAAGAGCAGCCACTCCTTTGACTTTGGTTTCTCTCCTGTAAAATAGAGACATTTGAGGAGACCAAGAGGACCCAGATGATTTTCCACAAAATAGTGTCCTTCAGACAGCGGAAGATGTTCCAGCAACAAATAGTTCTGCAACCAAAACTATTAACAAGCACCAACAAGGTGCCAGGTTCTGTGGGAGAACTTTGCATGCTTCAAGCTTTTTGTGCAGCCTAAGAGGCAGCCATGCCTAACCTCTCCATCTCACAGATAGGAAACAGCTAGGACAGAGGTCTTGTGACATAGCCATAGCATCACAGGGACAGCCACAGCTAGCCTCAGCCTGAGGGGGAGGACCATCTTATCCCTCTTCTCAGCCAAAACCCTTTCTCCCATAGGTAGGAAGCACCTTATTAAATATGGCTTGGCTGGTGAGAACACATGCCGTTTGCACACTTAGAGCATCCAGCAGCTGAGCCCAGAGCCTTGCTCCTCTTCATCCCATTCTGCTCTCTGCCTGATGTTACACGTGTCCCCAGATTGCTTCCTGCCTAGTATGGTTCCCCATATTCCTGCGCGTGCAATGGCTGCCATGGCTCCAGGCATCACATCCACACAACCACATCAAGAATGGGAAAGAACTTTCATTCCGATGTCTATTTTAATCGAGTAGCTCCTGGTACATTTCCGCTCAGATCCCAGAACTAGGATGTATGCCTGTGCCCCTATTGCAGTGAAGGCTGGGAAACTGGGTGCTGAGCCTTTTCAGTCTCCATTATGCAGGGCAACCCTGGACCACAAGGTGAGAAAAGAAGGGCACAAAAGGGAAGGATTTCTGAGTCCATGAATCTCAGAGTTTCTGCACAGCCACTGTGCCATTAAAGAACACATCATACAGCTTGTAAACTTACAGCATGCATTGCCAAAAGACCTTAAAGTCCTTTGGTGCCTGTTTAACTCAGTCTTTCATAAACTAATCAATGTATACTTTGTTGAAGAAGCGTTCGACTTAGTGCATTTTTTCTGCTCTCAGGTGCACACTGCACCCTTCCTTGTTCACACACTCCCTGCTTCACTGAGGGCAACTTTACATTCATGAGGCAGAACACAGCTTCAGGGGGCTGCAGGGCCACGGAAGGTGAGTGCTTAAACCTTTATAGGTTGCCAGGCCAGCTGGGCATGTGAGCCTACCTGCTAAGGAGCCAGCTCAACACATCCAGCAGATGCCAGAAGCCGTGCCCTGGACAGTGCTGGACACGGAGTCAGTGGTTACAGCCAGCTGCTGAGCAGAAACACATACGGAGTACAGGGGCAGCTCTTCCCTACAGCTAGCAAAAGTCAAAGTAAAAAAGAACTGATGCTAATTTGTCCCATGCCTACAATCCCAGCCGGGGGAGCTGAGGGAGCATTGCCATGAGTTCAAGGCTACCCTGCACTATTACTTCAAAGATAGCCTGAACTGCCTGCCAAGACCTGCCACAAAACCAAAATGAATAAATTTAAAATTAATGATAGTTACCAGAATTGTGCCAACTCCATTAATACCTGAAATCTTGGTGAAAATCTTGGTCTGCTTGATCATCCAACCAGAAGCCCCAGATGGGACTCTAAATAGAAAAGAGCTCTCCTGCCTCTTTACTCACCCTAGGCCAATATGATGGGCACAAGGACACAGCACAGGAGACACCAGAGAGCAACAGCCTTGGCCAGGCACAGTGCCCAGGTCTAATCATGACCATGTGTGCAGATAAAGCACGTTAAAGAATAGTGAGACATCTATGCCCACAAGCCCAAGAGTTTCCTTGTCAGGGGAACTCTCCCACTCAGCCTTAGCCCTTGGTCATCAAATTATTTCTTTTCTTAATGCTGTTTATAGAACACTGTTCTTTTTTTTTTTTTTTTTTTTTTTTTTTTTTTTTTTTTTTTTTTTTTTTTTTTTTTTTTTTTTTTTTTTTTTTTTTTTTTTTTTTTTTTTTTTTTTTTTTTTTTTTTTTTTTTTTTTTTTTTTTTT
>PVJA010009009.1:0-62275 GCA_004027025.1 Myocastor coypus
GGGCTTCGGGCCAGTTTCCTTGCTTTTTCTAGCTTGCTTTCCTAGCACGTGTGCCTGTACCCAGGGCCAAGGTAGGAGCTGGATGGGTGAGCAGGTCCCGTTCTTCAGCAGTAACTTGTGAGCTTCTGCTTCTTGTCTGAATCGAGGATGTAGTGGGCATGGTGCAGGATGACACCTCCTGCAAGCTCATGGGTACTACACTTTTGAGAGCCCTCCCTTCTAATACATAGGCATTGGTGAACTTGTGGCAGCTCTGTCATCTGGGTTCCCCGGGGCAGCAATGAGAATGTGTCACAACCACAAAGCAGGCAATGTGAGCAAGAAACAGATCTCTGCAGGAAGGCCACTGTGACCTGGGGCTGTTTGTCCCTCCAGCATACTCCTAGCTGTCCTGATTAAGACAGTCATAACTAACGGCGGTTTGGTCACGAGGATCATGTTGTGTGTATGAAATGCCTAATATAGCATCAGGTACATGGCGGGCATGTGTTTGACTTGGCTCCCTTCAAGCCAGAAGTCCCTGCTGATACTTCACAGTAAGTACTGCTCCATCCCGGCAGGGTTTTGTAGGACTTGACCCCTTGCCTCCTGTCCTATGTCTCCATGGGAAGGCAGAGTTGCCAGCTGGGCTAAGGCCTTCATTATAGTTGTATTCTTCAGCTTGTGATGAGTGCGCCTCAGACAGCCTGGGGCCCAACCATGAAGAACAGGAGCTGAAGTGGTCCGGGAGCTGAAGTGGTCCGCGTGCCGAGTATTGCAGCCTTGGCTGTGCCATGCACAGAGTGCACCCAGGCACCAGCCCTTCTGCCTCTCCCTGGCACTGGCTGCAGGCAGTTGTAGCGGGAGGGAGACAGAGGAGGTTGTGTGGGTGTTAGAGGGAGACTGAAACCTCTGCCACGTGTGCTGTCAGAGGCTGGGGAAGGGGATTCAGTCCTGCCCTGTCAGGGCAACCTGCTGCCCCTCCCTTCTTGGGGAGTTGGTTGGGACAAGGACATTTGGGGAACACCTCAGGAGAGGAGCTGTTCATTACCAAGCAGTGTGGGAGGCAGGCATTTTCCCTGGCCTGGGATCTTTTATTCTGGCATGGGAGACGTGGGGGTTGAGGCTGAGGCAGGAGGTGCACCTGAGCCTGTGGCAGTCTTCTCACAGTGGAAGGATGAGAAACAGAAGTGAAGTAATTTTCATACACAGTGAGAAACAGGAACAGGTCTGGTTGCTGCATTTAAAAAAAAACAAAAACAAAAACACGGCCCATGGCATTTTGAACCCAGGGCCTTATTGTGCTAAGTGCACACATTACTGCTGAGTTCCACCCTGACCCAGCACAGCAGTATTTTGAACAAATATATATAGAGACTATTGTTGTCCCCCTGCCCCCAAAGGCCATCAAAAGGTAGAAGGATCAGGGAGAGGACCCATTGTCTGATACTTCACTAGAGTCTAGAATGATCTGTGGCCTGTGTTTTATGTAGTGATAATAGTTTGACTTGCTGTAACAGCGGGATTTGTCTGCTTGTGGCACATGCTTAGCTCATGCTGCATTTGGAAATGGCAGGGCTGGCCCTCTGTGCTTTGTGGGCCTCCTGCCTTGGGCCTTGGCTCCCCAGGGTGGTATGCGATGCGGGCTGGGTGTGCTGTGTTTCAGGGCTTTGTCCTGGGCAGTGAAGGCGCGGAAGCTCCATTCCATTCCCTGGAAGGGGCTGCGCTGGTCATCGGTGAGCACTGTGCACACGTAGTTCCACTTTCCTGGGCCACCAGTGCAGTGGGGAGACAGCACCAAAGTGTGTGGGGCTGGTCTGGGCCTTGCGGCCTCATCTGTATCTTGGCTTTGGCTGCCTCACTTGAATAAGTCAAGCTGCTGAGTAAATGAGCGGCTGCTGTCCCTGGAAGACTGGCCAAGAGGCAGCTGCCTGTGGGAGGTGGGACTCAAGGGGACAGCCAGGCAGGTGCCTTGCTGCAGAGAGCAGCCTGGGGCCCGAGCTGGTGGGGTGGGCACCTGGCTCTGCAGGTGCAAGTTGATGCTATGCTTGCTGGGAATTTAGCAGGACACCGCTCAGCTCTGAGCTCTGGGCTGCCCACCCAGTGTTAACCTGGAGTGGCCACTGCTTCCTGTCTTTCTCAGGAGAGCCTGGCTGTTGTTAGGATTTGCCTAGTGTTTTTGACTTTTGACCCATGTTTTGTCCTGCCCCTCAGTGGAAGTTTCTCCTGGGTACCTCCCAGGCAGCCCTAGAACATGGTGTGGAAGAGGACCCAGGCCTTGCCAGGCAGCCCTACAGCCAGCTGCCTTGAGAGCCTGGACTGGGGCCCACCCGGGGGATAGGGACAGAGGGGAGTGTGCTGCACAAGGACACTGCCCAGGCAAGGAAGCCCAGCCCCTCGCTGTGGGTTGTGGTGTGCCGGCCACCATGTTGGCTTTGTAACCAGCCAGCCTGCTCCAGCTCCAAGGGTAACCAGAGGAATCTCTGGAAAAAGGGTTTGTATCTGGGAGTTTCAGCCCCAAATCAGAATCCTTCCTGGCATTTGGCTCTCTGAGCCCCAGTGTGGTCTGCAGCTCGGAGCAGAGGTAATGAAGCTCATGAAGTGGCATAGTAGGTGTGGGTGTGGGGTCGGGTGGGGTTGGAGCAGCTGGAGGAAGGCATCCAGTGACGGGGCAGAAGCTGGGATTTAGCAATCATAGCAAGGCTCAAGGGAGCATGTTGCTGGGTCCAGAGTGCACATTGGGTAATTCTCCCCCACTGGAAGCCAAGCCAGGGGCACAGCCCCCACCTGACCAGGCCAGCACTAGCTCTTGGTCTGCACAACGCCACATCCAGGGCCGATTTGAAGGACACACTTGGGCAGTGGCTGACAACAAGTGAAGGAATTGCTCCAGGGTGGAGTGAGGCTGCCCTCTGCAGAAGAGCAGCTGAGTACAGAGCAGAGAGGTGGCCGGGCAGTGGTAGAGTGGGCCTCACCTCCACCATAGCCTGGCTGTGCAGTTCACCCAGCTCTGTCTCTAGCCCAGGGTGGAACTTGGAAGCCCAGGAGAATGGACCTTGCCCAGGAGCTCTCTCTGATCATTACTTTGTAGTTTCTCTGGTTCTTCACCAGGAGAGAAGAGAGGAGAAAATGCAGCCAGACACTAACATAACTTAACTAAAACATGAGATTGTTTCCCTCCTTTACCAAATTAAACTTAAATAGAAAATAGACTTGGGGTGGGGGAATGGGAGGAGTCAGACAGAAAATTAGAAGGGAGAACAACCCTGCCCCCATCTCATTACTAGTAGGAAGAAGGCAGCGCACGTATGTTGGGCTCAGGAGCTGAATGCGGCATGCCTTTAGCCCCTGCTGCTTGAGTACACAGTTTCTCTCAGAGTTGGTGGGGCCCTCTTTCTGCCACATTGAACAGGGTCTTGCCACCTCCCTGGGCTTTGCAAGGCTTTGGAAACTCTCCAGGTTCAGATATATTTTATTTGAAGCAAAGCACAGCCACACAGAAGCAGGTGGTGAACCTGTGTCTGTGTTATTGTTCCGAGTGGGTTCCAGGTCCTGGGGCTATCTGCTGTGACCCAGGACCTGCAGCTGCCTGGCGAGCTGGTGTCTCCGGGTGCCTAGTCTTTGGTGAAGCCAGTCTGTCTTGCTTCAATGCTGATTGTGCCCCACTTTCTCCTGGGCGTCCATCTGCACTGAGGATGGGTCACTGATAGTGGGTGCGGAGGGCTCCAAAGACCCCAGGTTTAGCAATCACAGCAAGGGTTAGGGAGACACCAGGCTCAGAGTTCATGTTGGACAGTGCTTATTTGTTGGGGGCCAAGCCATGGGAGAACATGTCTGCACTGAGCATCGTCCAGGGTCAGGGGATCCCAGCCGGCACAGGTTCTGCTGTTCACAGGTCCTTGAGAATGTGTTCCCAACTCCCCATAGCCACTCTCAGGAATCAGTCTCCTTGGGCCAAAGTGGAAGGCAGAGGTGGGGCCTCAGTGCCTGGGATGTCTGGGTCCAGGTCTTTGGTAGCAGCTGTGCCTGGTCCTGCTGTACAGCTGACTCCTACGAGAAGCTTCCCCAGAGCGAGGTTTTGAGGCGCCAAGTGTGGGTAAGGGCACTCGCTGCTCAGTGTGCCCTTTGCATGGGCTGCTCACCTCATCACGGGAGCAATAGGCAGCTCAGCTCCAGGAAAATGTAGAGTTCTGCAGGTCAGGGTGAGCCCAAGCACCCCTGGCCAGCCTGCCTTTGGAGATCTGGCTGAGGACGTGTGACAGACTTGTGGGAATAAGCAGAAGAGTGGGGAGAAGACGATACCTGGGGCTGAGGGCTGCAGGTGGCTCGAGCAGGGTGCCCTCTCACGTGTGTGTGTCCTGCAGGTCCTGCATTATGTCGGTCAGCGTCCATGAGGCCCGCAAGTCGCGGGGCAGCACAGGCTCCATGAACATCACCCTCTTCCACAAGGCCTCGCACCCTGACTCTGTCCTGGCCCAGCTCAATACACTGCGCAAGCAGCGCATGTTCACAGATGTCACACTCTGGGCTGGTGACCGTGCCTTCCCTTGCCACCGCGCTGTGCTAGCTGCCTCTAGTCGCTACTTCGAGGCCATGTTCAGCCACGGCCTGCGGGAGAGCAGGGATGACACAGTCAACTTCCAGGACAACCTGCACCCCGAGGTGCTGGAGCTGCTCCTGGACTTCGCCTACTCCTCCCGGATTGCCATCAATGAGGAGAACGCCGAGTCGCTGCTGGAGGCCAGCGACATGCTGCAGTTCCACGATGTGCGGGATGCAGCCGCTGAGTTCCTGGAGAGGAACCTGGGCCCCTCCAACTGCCTGGGCATGATGCTGCTGTCGGATGCGCACCAGTGTCGCCGGCTGTACGAGTTCTCCTGGCGCATGTGCCTGGAGCACTTCGAGACCGTGCGGCAGAGCGAGGACTTCAACAGCTTGTCAAAGGATACGCTGCTGGACCTCATCTCCAGTGACGAGCTGGAGACCGAGGATGAGCGGGCTGTCTTTGAGGCTGTGCTGCAGTGGGTGAAGCACGACCTCAAGCAGCGCGGGGCCCACCTGCCCCTGCTCCTGCGCGGCGTGCGGCTGGCCCTGCTGCCATCTGACTGCCTAAAGGAGGTGGTCTCCGGTGAGGCGCTCCTCAAGGCCGACGAGCGCACGCAGCTCATCGTGGATGAGGCCCTGCGCTGCAAGGCCAGGATTCTGCAGAACGATGGCGTGGTCACCAGCCTTTGTGCTCGGCCCCGCAAGGCGGGCCACACGCTGCTTATCCTGGGGGGCCAGACCTTCATGTGCGACAAGATCTACCAGGTGGACCGGAAGGCCAAGGAGATCATCCCCAAGGCAGACCTGCCTAGCCCCCGGAAGGAGTTTAGCGCCTCAGCTATCGGCTGCAAGGTCTACGTGACAGGGGGCAGGGGCTCTGAGAACGGGGTGTCCAAAGACGTCTGGGTGTATGACACTGGCCACGAGGAGTGGTCCAAGGCCGCACCCATGCTGATTGCCCGCTTTGGCCATGGGTCAGCTGAGCTGGAGAACTGTCTGTATGTGGTCGGGGGCCACACGTCCCTGGCAGGTGTCTTCCCGGCCTCACCCTCCATCTCTCTGAAGCAAGTGGAGAAATATGACCCTGGGGCCAACAAGTGGACCATGGTGGCCCCCCTGAGGGATGGTGTCAGCAATGCGGCCGTGGTGAGTGCCAAGCTGAAGCTCTTTGTTTTTGGCGGCACCAGCATTCACCGAGACATGGCATCCAAAGTCCAGTGCTACGACCCCTCTGAGAACTGGTGGACGATCATGGCCGAGTGCCCCCAGCCATGGCGGTACACGGCCGCCGCTGCCCTGGGCAGCCAGATCTTCATCATGGGGGGTGACACAGAGTTCACAGCCGCCTCAGCCTACCGCTTTGACTGCGAGAGCAGTCAGTGGACGCGGATCGGGGATATGACTGCCAAGCGGATGTCCTGCCATGCCCTGGCATCAGGCAACAAGCTCTATGTGGTGGGGGGGTACTTTGGGACTCAGAGGTGTAAGACCCTGGACTGCTATGACCCCACCTCAGACACATGGAACTGCATCACCACTGTGCCCTACTCGCTCATCCCCACGGCCTTCGTCAGCACCTGGAAGCACCTGCCGGCATGAGAACACCTGCAGAGCCAGACAGGTAAGCCCCGCATGGCCCCCACTCTGGGTGATGGTTCTTGTGTCTCAAGGAAGGCTGAGTGAGTAGCAGGTGGCTGGGCCTCCAGGACAGATGGTCCACCTCCTGGGGCAGCTGCGTGGTTGCCAGCACACAAGCGCCCTCTGCCTCCTGTCCCTCTGTGACATGGAGAGAAGGCCTGCTCAAGGAGGAAGGGGCAAGTGTCCAGGTGAGGTGGCCTCTGTCCCTCTGAGCAGGGCAGGCAGTGGAGCAGGTGCCTATGAGTCTGCTGTCGCTTCTCGTTCTTAGTGCCAGGGCTATGTGGACTGGTAGGAAAACAAGCAGAGGTGACACGGCAAGGGCTCTTGGGGAGGAAGGGAGGGATGGGAAGTAGCAGGAGGAGCTTAGGCCAGGCCTGGCATGGGCCAAGAGTCTGGCCAAGGTTGTAGCTGCCTTGCCTCCTCAGCGGGTAGGAGTGGGACCGTGGTCAAATGCCACGGCCTGAAGGACTGTGCACCAGCCTGGCAGGGCCCATAGGGCCAGTGTAGGTGGTGGCTTTGTAGGCAAAAGAGAGGCTTTATGTTCTAGACGCAGTGCTCTTGTCCCATGTCCCAGCTCAAAGCCCAAAGCCACCTTCTCAGGTCCTTCCCTTCAGAGATGCGATGCTTGAAGCCCTACCATAAGCACCACCTTCTCTGGTTCATTTTGATGTGCTGTTCTCTCTTTCTCTTGGGGAGAAAAATCGGTCCCTGCCAGTTTTGTGGCTGTCTGGGGTATAAAATGCAACGAAGATGTTGGCATTGGCTGTCACCTGCCTGGCAGAGGGCAGAGAGTGTGGGTGTTGCCTGGACCCTGAGTGTAGCCCCCTTCTCAGTTGTGGGTGGAGCCAGGCTGCCAGGGGCCAGGGCGGCTCAGCTTGGCCTGCAGACCCGCTTAAGTCTTCTTCAGGATTTCTGTGTACCCAGAAGGGAGGTGTGTTGCCTCTCTTCTGGTTGCTTGGCCCCAAGTGGTATTTAACTCAGGCTTAGTGCCCCATCTGGACTCCGGGTGGGGTGTGTGTTGCTCACAGTACTGTAGCAGTGAGCAAACGGGGGGCAGGCTTTAGAGTCCCATTCGTGAGTGGGAGGATGGTGATAATAATGGCTTTGGGTGCCCCCAGCTACAGGACCTCCTGATGTCCCCACAGTCAGTGCAGTGACTCAGGTGTACCTTCAGCCCCCAGCATCACAGGCCTGTGTCCTGCTCGTCCTCCCCAACCCATAGGCACAGAGAGGCCAGTTACATGACAAGCCAGAGCAAGTCTCCAGGGCAGTGTCTGCACCATAGCTCCAAGACAGCTCTGGGCATCAGCTGTCTTTCCCATGGACCCGCCAGCACTCACAGAACTCCTTGCAGGTCCCAGTCCCTCCTTCCCTCCTGCCAGGCCTTGGGAACTGTTGGGATGAGGGCCCTGGCAAGATGTGCTGAGAGCCTGTCCAGTGCCTAGTGTCTGTGTGCCAAGGGTGTCCTGTTCACCCACTGAGGTGCAAACTTCAGAGCCGCCAGCTGAGCTCACCATGGCGGCAGCTCTCCACACCCGCCTGGTGCCCTCTGGGTGGCCCTTCCTTGTTTTCCCTGTCCTAGTGCCTGCCTGTTCTGTGCTTCTGGTGGTTCCTACCTGGACACCAAGTGCTCTAGTCCCTCTGTGTGCATCTTCCCAGGGTCCTCATCATAGCTCCTGCTCTCACGGGACAGTGGACACCCTCGCCCCTACATCTGCACTGCGTGGCATGCCTGGCATGGCATGGCCATGCAGTCGTGTGGGGGAATGGCTGCATGGAAACCAATGCCAGCAGGACCGCCAGGACTATCAGGTCTTTGTCCTTAGGGAACAGTAGCCAGGGCTGACTAGGGGATGCGAGAGCTGGAGTGTGCGTGATCCGTGGGTCATTAACTGGATGGGCTCCTCCCTTTGTCCTGGCTACTGAATGCTGCCTGGCCATGTGTGTGGGCCCCTTCTTGAAGATGTCAGGCTGCAGAGGTTTCAGGAGCTCAGCATAGTTAGGGGCCTCAACCCAACTTCTCACCTGTAAGGAGCACCAGGAACCTGGTGCCCCTCGCAGCCTGGCCCAGGCCCCTAGGAATTGCTGACATTCAGGGGTATAAAGTTCCTGTGGGGTGGGCCAGCAGTGTGCATGGGGCACCGATCCCTTGCAGGAAGTCCCTGGCCCCAGTCCATAGCTGAAAGTTTTTATTACAATGTTAGAGACATGGAACTCAGTAAAAGTCTTTGTAGTTTTAATAAACAGCAATGAGCCAAAACAGATGCGCAGGTAAAGTGCAGCCAGATCTCTGTACCCCGTCACCACCAGCATAGCCTATGTTTTGCTGAGGTGATACTTTCTCTGCCACTGGGAATGAGTGGATACTTGTGCAGAACTGCTCTGCCCCCACATGTGAGCCCTCACCAGTGCCCAGGTGTGGGTCCGCACTGGCCTTCCCTGCCTCAGCCATGCCCCCCTGTTGTAGGGCTGTCTAGAACCTGAAGTGCTGACTGGTGGGTGCTCACAGGCACTGAAATTGCGTGCAGGAATGCAGGGTTCCACTAGGACCCCAGGTGCTCTTGTCCTGAGCCTGCCCTGTCCCATGATGGGGTCATGTGAAGGGCCGAGGGATCCCTTCCCAGATTCTGCCTGAGAAATGGCCACTCCACATGTCTGTCTTCTCCTGTGTTGGCTGCCCTCAGGCAGCCTTTCCCAGAGCCTCAGCCCTTCTCTGCGAGGCTGGTGTCTGCTACCCTTACTTCCAACAGGAATGTGCAGCTCCTGAGGCCTGGTGACCACAGGGTGGCCCCTGTCCACTGCCATGTCCCCAGCCCACCAGCATTGAGATACTATGCAGTCAGCATTGTGGGCACAGATAGACACCTGGCTGCTGTCCCTACCCAACCTGTCGCCTGTTCAGCCTCACAGCACGGGCAGCCCCATATCCACCTTTCTTCACCTGCAGACCCCTCCCCGCCCCCGGCACCAGCACACATTTATTTGGATTTTCAAGTGTGCCCCATCCTCACCTCACGGCCTTATGCTGTTCTCTCCGCCTGGACTACGGTCCGTGCTCCAGCTAACTCCCAGCACCCGCTCAGATCTCAGGGATGGCACTGCTTCCTTCCTACACCTTCTGCCACGTGGTTGTAGCTCTTCTGGCTGAGGTGCAATCACGCTGCGTAATTACTCGCACAGGACTGCAGCCTCTGTCCCAGAGGGATGGTTGGTAGCAGTGTCTGCCCAGAAGTGTCCCCAGGGCCTGCCAGGGTGAGGGAATGCAGGCAGGTGTGGACAGGTCAGTAGGGTCCACCTCACGGGAGGAAGCAGTGCCCAGGGGTGCCCACGACACAGCCTGGCTGTGCTGCTGGGTGTTCATTCCTCCTCTCTCTCCGCAGACTCTGCGTCTCTCCCAGCCCCTCGGCTCATGCTGATCTGTGGTGCCTGGACCTGGACACCTCGTGGAAGCTCGGCCACCCAACACTTCTCCAGGGGCCAGAAGCCCATAGCTCCGGCTGGGTAGTGGATGCCTCAGCTGTCCTGCGCTTTAGACAAGAGGAACAAAGCTGTGTCCCACAGCCTGAGCCTTGGGACCTCTCCAGCTTCATGTGTTTACACAGGGCGAGGAGCTTCTAGAGGGCCATGGATTGCCATCACGGATCCCAGGCCTTAGGGAGGAACATGTGCAGAGCCCTGAGGTCACTTGTGTCGTTGAGTCCTGCACTGGGGCCCGAGGTAGAGCCGAGGAATCTGGGTGGGGCTGTGGCAGATTGGAGGCATGGTTGGGCTTTGGCCACCTGGCCCTGGCACACAGCCTCTGGCTCACGGCTTCCCTGGGGGTGGGGGTCATACTGTCACCTGACAGGTGGGGTCTGGGCCTTGGGGGAGCAGAGCCTACCAGACTGAGAATAGTTGGTCGTAGAGGAGAAAGCTGAGGACAGGTTTCAGGGGCCCACAGGGTGACCTCAGGGAAACCTCAGCCCTTCCCATCCACAGAGGACCAAGCTCTGTGGTGCTACATAGGTGTGGGACAGATTGTCCTGCTCATGGACATGGGCTGGGCCCACGCAGCAGACCTGTGGCCCTGGGGAGCTCTCAGAGCTGCCCTGTCACCTCACCTCCTCAGAGCTCACCTAAGGGGCAACATTGACCACATCTAGCAGCATCACACCGTTGGCAGCACCAGGGCTCGACCCGGGAGAACACACCACGCTCCAAGACAAGATAGTGCTGAGCCAGGCTGGAGGGGTCCTTGGGTAGACTTGCCTTAGTGTGGGGGACAGGGCCTGTGCCCACCATCCTCCCTGCCCTCTTGGCCTTCAGTTAGTCCTGGCTCCTGTTCCCTGAGCTCCAAAAATAACAGTCCCCGGAAGGCTGCCGAACATTTGCCCATTGCTGCTTCCATTTGCATGTTGGGTGCCCCACTGGGGTATCCCCAGAATCTAGGTCACCTTGTACGGTCACCTGCTGGTGGACACCTTACATCAGGAGAGGCCCCAGCCCACCCTGACTGACCTGCCATCAGTGACTCCCGGACCCCTTAGTGGATAGAGCTGCCTGCTGGCCAGGACCAGGACTGCAAAGGGCCCTGCACTGTTACTAGAGATGTGAAGCCACTGTCAAAACCAGTGACGTTCCCAGCTGCCGGTGTCCCCACCCCTCAGCCCTGGCCCTGGCCTTGTGGTTCTCTGGTGTAGAGGGCATGAGGCAGGGCTGGCCTGCTGAAGGAGAGCTGATGCTTGGGCCCCACAGGAGGGTGCGTGTGACGCTGGCCCTGCTCACAGCCTGCAGGAGGTCGCCCTGCCTAGATGCTTGACTGAGATAAGCACACTTCCCACAGCACAAAGGACTTGGCCGTGGTGCTTTCCCCAAGCTGTGTGGCTCCTACCAAGTTTTCTAACTTAATAAAGAGAATTGAGTAAATCCTTGGCCTGCCTTGGTTGCTGGGACCAGCCTTGGCCAAGGCTGCCTGCTGGTGTGGGGGACTCTCTGGCTAGGGGTGTGTCCCCTTTGCCCTGGCCTGTTTTAGCCCTAGTAGCTTTCATGGTAGAATACTGTCCTGCCTCCTCCTGCTCCCAAGTAGCCCGCACAGTGAATGCCATGCCGAAATAGTCAGCACACATCAGTGTGAGTCTGCTGGAACCCTGCTTGGCATATGCTGTTAGGACAGGCACCGTGAGTGGCCTCTAGGTTGCTGGCTCACCCCGTCTGCTGCTCTCACTTCTCAAACGTGGCCACAGCTGGTGCACACAGCTGTGTGGCCCCACTGGTGAGGGCTTGACCTTGGCTCTCAGAGGGGCCATGCAAGGAGGCAGTGCCTGCCAGAGGGCTGGTGGGAGAGCCTCACTGTGTGCTCAACCGCTCACTATACCCTGCCTGGTGGCCCATCGCGTTTCTAGTGGTCCTTGGCGGCCAGAAGGCCCATAAACTATACCTGGGCAGAAGTGCTTCAGGTGCAGGAGGACAAAACATGGTCACTTTTCTGTGACCAGCCTTCTGGGGTGAATGGGTACCTCGGGTCCGGGTGGTGGAAGCAGGGGCTGGCCTGCAGTTAGACAGCTGTGAGTATCCCGGGCAGCAAGGAAAGGCAGCTTCCTTCCCAGAAGTGGGGGCCGAGGCTCTGCCCTCCATCCTGGCCATCAAGGCCCTTCTGCTCCACTCCTCTGTCTGCATTTCACATGTGGAGGGGGAGAGAGGAAGTGACGCTCAGGGCCCTTTTAGGGCATCACCCAGAACTTGTACTGCTTCACCCTCGCAAAGCCTGGCACTCCGTGCCACCTACGCATGGCCTCCAGGGAGGCTGCAAAGTGCTGGGCCAGAACTCAGGAGGAGTACAAGGACAGCAGCACACTATGTCACCTGGCTAGGGCTTCGAGAAGGAGCCGACTCCCTCCGTGCTGTGGCAGCTGGCGGGGCTGCCGGCCCCTTGGAGAACCCAATGCTCTGCCTGCAGAATCCATTCAGCCCCAGGACGAGCCGCTAACAGCCTGGGGCTTTGCTGCTGTAGCTCTCGCAGTGCCCCCGGAAGCTGGGCATCCTCGACCTGCTGCTGAGGCTGGTGTGACTAGGAAAGTTTGCAGCAGTGGAAGATGCCATGGTGCTGTCAGCAGAAAGTGGCTGGCACTGGGTCTGCTGTCAGCTGTGTGTGGACACCAGCAGAGTCTGGTTTGCGCTCCATGGTAGCATGGTCAACACGTGTGGAGGGCAGGTTCTGTGAAAAACAAACAGCCCAGCCTCTGGAGAGCTTTTGCGCTGCGAGAGGCCAGTGGACTGCAAGGACACACTGTTCTCCCCACCCTGAGGGGGGCCCCCATAATGGCCTCGCTGCTGGACTGCACAGGGAAGGAGCTGTGTAACACACCAGGAGCCTCACTGCCATTGGCGTGGAGCGTTTTCCCAGAACCTGGGTCCGAAGCTGGCCACTGGTGCTATCCTGGATTGGGGGCAGGATGTGCGAACAACAGTCTTCTCCAGCCCTCAGCATCCTGTTACCTACCTGAGGATACCCCGGCAAGGAAGGATGGCAGATGGCCTCGTGTCAGTTCAGAGGGCCTCTCCTCCCCATGGAGTGGTGAGCCCAGACGCATCACAACACCACCTGCATCTCAGATCGGGATTCGGCAGCGCAGCTGTAAATGCCAGTGCGAAGGAAAGAACCTCTTAACAAGCAGTTGTCTGTAAGGAGCCCGCACAGCACAGCAGCAAAGCACCTTTGGGTCTTCTGGGTGTAGTGTTGCACCTGAGACTCCCACGCCCCCCACCAAGCCCAGCCCACCTGATCTCCCATCATGCCTTGCCATGCGCCCTACACCTGGGTCTGCCCTGCATGTTCCTCTTCCCCCCAGGCCCTGGGCCCTCGGTGCTCTTGTGTCTCATTTTCTCTGGTGGTCCCAGTGGCTGCTTCTTGAGTGCTCTGGGGCACAGGGACAGTGGGTGGCCTCCTGCCCCACCTGACTGCCCTGGAGTGGCAGGAGCTGTTCTAGGTGATACTACCAGGCCCTGTGCGCTGAAAACTTCGTTTATGAAGCCACACGCTGACCACTTACTGTCTGGGGACTGTAGAGGCGGTGAGCGAGGTCCTGTAACACCTTGAACTCAGACTTGCAGTCTTCAGGTGGGTGAGAGGATCCTCTGTATTGTTTAATGTGTTGGGTTTCTGGTTCTTTGTTAAGGTGGTGCTAGCAGAGCTTGAGGGGGTTCTCTTGAGGGACACCTTGCCAAGTTCTAGCCTGCAGTCACCAGCATGGGTGAAGTTTGGTAGTACAGGCTCTGCTTAGCAGGTACAGGCTCTGGGTTGGATCTCCAGCACCAAAATGGCCAAGGGCCAGGGAATAGCAATGGTCAGGAAGCAATGTCCTGCAGCTGGCAGGAGGACACAGGACAGGGTGGGGGGAGGGGGCAGGGGAAGCCCAGGCTGCAGGCAGAGGTGGAGTCCAGGCCCACCAGGGCACAAGTACAGTAGCCTTGTTTGGAGGGCAGTGCCAGCTCCAGGCTTGAAAGGGACAGAGCCTGGCTAGAGACCCACCTGTGCAGTGGCCAGCTCTTCTTCCCCCACTGGGTGCTTAAGTGGGGTCCTGTGCCCAGGAACCAGCCCCCACCATCTTCTTCCAGCTGGGAGAGTTGTAGGAACAGTGTCCCCTCACAGGGTCCCTGGGGCCCCTTCTAGCTGGGGGCCCTTCTGGTTTTGCACTTCTACAGAGTGCTGCTCCTGGGGGCAGAGTGCTTGCTAAGCCTGTTGGGCCACTTGAGTGTCCTGTGTGCTTTGGAGATGACAGCCACAGAGGCCAGCAGCCTATTTCCCAACCGAGGGCTGAGGCTCAAAAGGAGACATGGGGAGGCCAGAGCCTGGTGCTGGGCAGGGCCTGCAGGCGGGGTCAGCGCCGGTGCACCCTGGCTTGCATTCTGCACTTGCTTAGCCACTGGTACACTTCTGCTGTCCCAGATGGGCAGTGTGACCATGCCCCCACTGCGGCAGAGTCTCCTGTGTGTGTCTGTGGACAGGCACTTAGGCTCTCGGGGCACGGCTGCCTCATCAGTGAAGGAAGATGAGTAGCCACTGCAGTAGATCTTAGGGGGACTGAATGAGTTAAGACATACTTGAGTCTTAGGACATAAGGTCCTGGGAGCAGGGCCTAGTGCTTAGGAAGCAGTGAACAACTGTGAGATGCTCTGTGGTTTGACCAAGCACAGTGACTCACTGTGGCCTCAGAACTTCCTCCTCCCCATGACAACCTGTGAGTCCTGCTCTTGGTTTCTATGTTGGTGGTTTAACTTTCAGACTGTGGACATCTTTTGATGAAGTTCTTTTTCCTTCTTTGCTCTGAGCCCTCAGAGCCCATGGCGGGCTGCAAAGTCATGGTCTAACGGGAGAGACTGTGGTGAGGTCCAAGGGCAGCGCCTCTAGCAGGCAAGATAGGCTTCACCACCAAGTCGGTGTGGCTGTGACTCAGTGGTCCCCAGGTGCCCCACCCCCAAGAGGTGTTTCTTTTTCTTTTTTAAAAAAGCAAGAAATAACAAAGCAATTTCAAAACATGCTAGTAGGAAAATAACAATAATCAATACATTGCATATTATATTCACAGTAGTTGTTCAGAATATAAGATCTAGGCAGGAAACATTGTTCAGAAAAGACTAGCACAAAGCTTTCCCCTCAATGAACTAAGATAAATCAGCTCCGTAACTATCATAACCGTCGTATGCCTACGTATACCTTCTTCTGTATCCTTCCTTCCCCCGTTCTCCCATCAGTTTCACTTTTCTTTTGATGAGTTTCTTTGCTGTTGTACCTTCTGGATTTCTTTCTTTCATTTTTCTTTTTGTACTGGACTTTGTGCTTACCACGATCCAAAAGGCACATCATACCTTTTGGATCTTGCTTACTTTTTCAGATTCTCACACTAGTTAGACAAGATAGTATTTACATATAAGGGTCTGGTTTATTTCACTTATGTGTATGGTCTCAAATTGCATCCAGTTACTTATAAAAATCTCAAGTTTATCTTTCCTTATTTCTCCCCATGAGTGGTACCAAGCAGTACTCCACTGTATGAAAAGACCACATGTTTTTTATCTAGTCCTCAGCTGATGGCCATTTGGGTTTCCAAGAGTTGGCTATGACAAATTGTGCTGCTATAAACTTGGGAGCACATGTATCATTGTGGTATGATGTTTTCAGTTCTGAGAAGATACTCGAAGGGGAATAGCTGGGTTGAATGGGATCTCTAATCATAGTTTTTAAAGCAATCCTTACACTGATTTCCATGGTACCAGTCTACACCAACAGTGGATCAGGGTACCTTTTTTCCTTATAGCCCTACCAGAATTTGTAGCTTGAAATCAATGACAAAAGGAATCACAAAAATTTTACTGGCACAAAGAAATTAAACAACACACTTCTGAACAACCAGTCGATTCAGAGGAATTTAAACACTAAATTACAGTTGATACAATTGAACAATAATGCCGATAGAACATAACAAAACTTATGGGATGCAATGGAAACAGTTGCAAGAGAGAAATTTATTGTGAGAAACTATCACATCAGGAAAACAGAACAAGCTCAAATAAGCAACCTAATGTTGAACCTCAAACTTCTAGGAAAAGAACAGATCAAACCCAAAGTTCACACAGAACAAGGGGGAAAAAGAGCAGAAGTTAATGCAATTGAGACTAAAACTACAGAGAATAATTGAGAAGTTGTTTCTTTGAAAGAATAAAGTTGATAAACCATTTGACAACCTCATCAAAAAGAGGAAAATAAAAGCACAAATTCAAGCAATGAAGAATGAAAAGGGGAAATTACAATAGATCCGACAAGTCCAGAAGGTCATCAGTACCTGCTATGGGAACCTGCATTCTCTTAAGATGGAAAGTGGAAGACAGATTCCTGTACGCAATCCAACTGCCAAAACAAAACTAAGGTATAAAAGTGTGTGATGCCAGCACTCAGGAGATTGAGGCAGGAGGATTGATAAAAGTTTGAGGACAGCCTGGGGGCTGCAAAATGAGCACAAGGCCAACATAAACTACATAGCAAGACTGCATAGTGAGACAAAAAGAAGATAGAAAAATTCTAAACCCAGTACCAGCCAGTGAGTCTGAGACTGTTTACATCAGAGAAGTCAAGTTCCAGCTGGGAGGGGTGATTGTGGGACTGGATGAGAAGATGTGAGATGCATATTGTGTGTCCTGAGAAGCAGTGTGGTTCTGGCATGGGTCTGGGCATGAGGATGTGGAGTGAGCTGAGACAGGTCCTTAGGGTGCTGAGCTTGGCCTTGGAGCAGTCAGAGAGTTTGGGACTCACTTGGAACCAGCCCAGAGCCTGTCCTCGTCTAGTCTGTGCCCTTAGTGTGCCTAGAGCCAACCCACTGAGGCCAGGTGCTGCCTATGGAGGGAGGCGGGGTGGGTAGCAGCAGGTTCCCGGAGTAGGATCCACTATCCCAGCTCACAGCCGAGGCCCCCCTCAGAGGCCCCTCCTAGTGCCACCACACGGCATAGACCTATGTGCTCTGGGGGCCTGTTAAACCTGCAGATCAGGGCCCATGCCACTGTGTGCCAGGCCCTACATTGTCACACTGTCATACAGTGACACTTTAAGGTCACGATGAAGTCACCATGCTGAAAAGGAGCTACAGCTGGAGCAAGACCCCAGGTGCTGAGGCTGAGGAAGCCCTGCTCTGCGCCGGGGCCTGCTGTGTGCTTGGCAGCAGCAGAGCACACAGGGCCCCCTGAGATGCTCATTGCCTGAGTGCCCGGGTGGGGCTGGGTCGAGCTGGGTGACTTTGCACCCTTTCTTCAGCTGAGGGAGAGCTTCCAGGTACCCCTGTGCTGCATGATCAGTTAAACAGCCTAATACCCAGTGTGCCAACAGGCTCTGCAGTTGGCTGTCTTTTTTTTTTTTTTAAGAATTTTAATTTTTTTTTTTTTTTTTTTTTTTTTTTAAGAATTTTAATTTTTTTTTTTTTTTTTTTTCTTGTTTCAGAACCTTTGTTTATTCACTCATTTTTATGGCTGACTCAGCCTGCCCCGATGGCAGGACTGGCACAGCATGTGGTGCCGGGGATCAAACTGCGGTCCCTGAAGCCGCCCAAGCTTTCCCAAGCAGGCGCTTTAGACCACTGAGCCATCCCACTGCGCCCCAGTTGGCTGTCTTTCCCCCTGCGGTGCAGCAAGTCAGACCTTCCTGCTGGTGACAGGCCCTGCAATGTCAATGGTGGGAGGTCCCCTCAACCCCAAGCTCCAGGGAGATTTGTCCCTGCTGTACTGCTCAGGTTCCTGGCCCCTGGGGGACCACAACAGGAGACTTTCTGTGAGGTGCTCTAAGGAACAGCTTGAGAACCCCATCCAGATGGTGGTGCTAAGCCAGTAGGACCCTGGGAGCTGAAGCCACAGGGCCCTCGAGGTTGGGGTGTCAGATGCAGGAGCTCCATTAAGTGTACACCTGGCTGAGAGGCAACCAGGCCTGTAGTCTGGCAGTGAGGCCCACGTCTCCACGCCCCGAGTCAGCCAGTGCTCTGACGGAGCCTGGCGGAGGGAGACCAGGGCTGCTTCCACTCTTCAGTGAGATTTTAAAATGAGAACTGAAGTGGCACCACAAAGTCCGTGGCAGTAGTAGCATGAGGCTGTGACTGCCTGACCAAGGGCACCAGGTGTGGCTGGCTTCCTGTCATTCCCAGTGGGCAATAGGCAGTCAGTGTCCCTACCATGCTCACCCCTTCTCCTCCAGGGGCTGAGCCCTGCTGGGATCAGGCGAGGCCTCCTGGGCTTTGTATGCTGTGCCTGGCTGGGCTGGATGCTGTCCTCAGTTAGTGCACCACTGCATGGCAGGACCAGCTGGGACCAGACTGTCCTTAGAGAAACCCTTCCCCCTACTTCCAAGTCATTTGTTTAAAAAATACTGGTAGTGTTACTGTGAGGACTGAACTGAGTAAGATAAAGAGGTTATGCGATTTCTGTTAAAAGTTCATTTCCTTTGCCCCTTGAGTTCACAACTGAGGGAGGGAGGGTGTGTGCTAGAAAACAATAGCAAGGGGGAGAAGCAGCCCAGCTCCTCTGAGCTCAGCTCCTTCTGGGAAGTGGATTCCAGAGTTAGAATGGTGGCTTTTTGGAAGAATGGTTTTCTGTGCCATTGGCTGAGACAGTGGTTTAGGTCCAGGCCTTGTCTGGTGGCTGAAGGATGGGCCTTCTGTCCTGCTCCCAGGGCCCTCATGCAGGGTTCCTAGGAAGTCTTTGGCATAGGTTGGTACTCTCCAGCCAAGGTGAGGAGGCATTTTATCCTGTCTTCCCTGATAAAAGGCAAGCCTCCAAAACTGTGCAGAGGGACAAAGTGCAGGGAGACTTCAGGGAGCTGCCTGGTGTGTGGGCGTTCCATCTGGAGACAGCTTGAGGTGTCTAAAGGACTCACTCCCTTGGGATGCCCCTTCCCCAAACTGTGACTGCCTGTGGCTGAGCCTCCTGTCCTATCACCCTTCCACAGTCCTCCTTTACTTTCACAGCAGATTCATAACTGCCTGTCCTGAGGCTCACTGCACTGTCCATGTGCCACAGCCTTCAAGGGCAACAAACGGGCACATTAACATGGTGAGACTGACAGGAAGGCATGAGGTCACTAACGAGGGCGATTTCTCTTGGAACCCAGCTGACAAGTGTGTGACCATGTTGCACATCTCTATATGCTCATCCGTTCATCTGTCCATCCTTCTGTCCACCCACCTACACATCACCTATCCATCTGTCCACCTGACATCCATCCATCCATCCATCCATCCAACTTTTCTACCTCCCTCCCTATTCAATTCTCAGCTTCAGTCCTACCTCAGAAATGAGATAGTTGTCCTTTTCCCTGTGGACACTGAATTTGAACTTGGCTAACAATTTTGTTGTGCTCACTTTGCTAATTAGGTTACATGCTGGACATTTCTTATATATTAAACAACTTATATCTTCAGCTCTAAGTATTTCTGAAGCATGAAGCATGTAAGTAATACATTCTCAGTTATATTCAGATGGTCCTGCCTTAATTTTTTTTTTCCACTTTGAGACTGGGGTCTCAGTTACCCAGGTTGGCTATGAACATGCAATCCTTCTGCCCCAGCCTCCTGAGCAGCTGAAATTACAGGCACCTGTCCACATTTCTGGCTAATCACTGGCTTTTACAATGGTTCAATTTCAGATTGTTCTGCTTTACTGTGGTACAAAAGCAATATGCATTCATTAGACACCATCCTCAGAGTGCTGAAGATTGCTCTATCCCTGGGCTTGTGCTTGGTAACATGGTGTTGTCATGTGAGGCTCTGCAGCTCCCCACTGGCTCTTGTGGCCACGAGGGGTAAGGGTGAGCCTCCTGTCCTACACATCTATGATGTGTCCTGGTCGCTAAGCTGTGACATTTGGTAACTTAGTTGAATTCAGTGTATCTTCTACTTAAGATATTTTTTTAAATTTTTTTAAATTTACAAACCATGCATTGGGATATAATCTCATTATCAAGTGCAGGGCATCTGTGCTTCGTAACGTAAACTTGTGAGATTATTTGAGAGATCAATTTAAAGTTATGCAAGAATGCCGGGTGTGGTGGCGCATGCCTGTAATCCCAGCACTTGGGAGGCTGAGGCAGGAGGATCGGTTTGAGTTCGAGACCAGCCTGGGCTACAAAAGTGAGTCAAGGCCAGCCTCAACTGCATAGCGAGACCCTGTCTCAAAAAAAAAAAAAAAAAAGTTATGCAAGAAGAACATTATTGTTCAAAAAATTTTTTAGGGAGAAAGGAATGTTATGAAGAGAGCCCTGTGTAGCTGGGTACTGTCACTCATACCTATAATCTCAGCTACTTGGATGGCTAGTCAGGAGGACTGCATGAGCCCAGCCTGGGGAATTTAGTGAGAACCTGTCTCAAAATAAAAACTGCAAAGTTCCTGTTGGAGTCTCTGTCCAGATGCTCCCAAGAGCCTCATGCACTCACGTGAGTTTTTGTAAGGCAAGTGGATTATAGGGTTTAGGGCTGATTTATTGTTAAGAGGTGGGTGGGGCTGGTCCTGGGGGCGTGGCCTGGAGTTTATCTCCTCTGGGGCTCTCCCTCACTACACTCTGCTTCCTGGACACCAGGTTCAGGACATGGAGCCAGCTAACTGTGGACTGAAATCTCCACAAAACAGAAGGGAAAGTAAAGCTTTCCTTTAAGCTGCAGGTATCAGGTACAGAGTCTGAGCAACTTGGTCTGGAGGGGCCCCTGGGTTCCTTCTCTCCCTCAGGGTTTGCAGGATAGGGGCGGGGCATCTTGTATTATTCCTAAGAGTGAAAGTTAGAAGCACCTGAATACCTAAGTTCCCAACAATGATTTATCCATAGAGTACTGAGCACCCAATGCTCATTAAAAAAAATGAAGACTTTTATTTTTTTTTGGTGGGACTGGGGTTCAAACTCACGACCTTGCACTTGCCAGGCAGGCACTTGTGCCACGGAGCTATCTCCCCAGCCCCAAAATGAAGACTTTTAGACATAAATACATAGTACATGATTATCGTTTTACTTAAAAACTTCACACAGGAAACCTTCATGGACATCTTCATGGAATATCAATTGACGTTTTTTTCTGGCAATGGGATTATAAGTGTTCAAAGCTGTTTTAGAGATGCATGTCATTACCTCCCACTGTGATGCAGGGCCAGGCAGGGCAGGAGGGCTGCAGCTAAGGAGGAGTCGCCCAGAATCCTCAAGGAAAACTGGGAAGAAGTCAGCACCAGAAACTGGGATGTACAGAGGCCTAGGTCTTCCCTGCCTGCCCCCTGCTCTGTCTCTGGAGACCCCTGATGGCCCTGGAGCCCAGCCCTGCCCCACTTGGACCCTGCTTCTCTGTATCTTCTTCATGTTTCCCCTGCTGCCTGGCGGCCTCTGAGGCCTCCGGGCCTGGAGGAGACGGCCACAGCCACAGAATGCAAGTTGGCCTGAGATCAACCCCTCACTGAGCCTGGTTCATAGCTGCAGCTGCTGCAGGTTGGAAGCACCTGAAAGGCTCCAGAGTAGCTTCCTCAGGTGTAGACGCGCAGCACAGGGCCATGGCTCTGCCAGGTGCCCAGTCTGACACCACTGCTCCAATTTAGCCACTTTGTTTTGTGGGTGTGACATGTTCCAGGCCACCCAGCACTTCAGGGATGAGGTCTCATGTGGTAGTTGATACACTGTGTCAACTTAAGGAAGCTTGGCTGGATGGGCTCGGCTGGTTCCATCCTGCAGGATGCAGAAGGCCTGCCCTGGGATATGATTGGTTCCACTCCAGGGCCAGATGGGCCACCTCAGAGTGACTCCGCACAAAAAGTGTAAAAAGAGTTGAGGAAGACTTTGTGCAAGGAGCCCAGCATGGCCCAGCCCTGCCCCACTTCCTTGGAGAAGTCCTCATCTTTGGAGGAGCAGCCGCGCCACTTTGGAGGAGCTCTGTGCTGGCCCAGAATTTGGAAGAGAGAGGCTTGATAGATGCCACAGCTGTTGCTCCTCCACTGCTCTTCATTGTTTTCTGCTGCCTTGGAGCCAGCAGAGTATGGACTGAAACCTCCACAAACTGTGAGCTAAATAAACCTTTCCTTCCTTCATCTTGAGTGTTGGGTATTTGTCCCAGCAACGAGTAAAAAGTACCGAAGACATCTCACAGAGAGCAATCCTGTCATCATCACAGTGCCTATACAGACAGACCAGGGCGAATCCCACCCCACGCCAGCACCTTGGAGTGTCCTTGCTGAGGGAGCAGATTCCTGGCAAGACTGCTTCCCCCAAGGCCACACTGGTCACTTGCATCTCTTGCTCACTGTCTGGCTCTCTTTGGGGTACTGACCTGGTACAGTCTGGGGTGGCAGGCTCCCAGCAGTCCCCAGCAAGTGCTGCTCCCCCACAGGCATGCACACATGTATGCTGCAGCCCGAGCACCCTCTGCACAGACAGAATGCTGATGCTTTTTTGTCCCAATGAAATGAGAAGCTATGAGCTCCTTGAAATCAGAGGAAGTGCTTCCCTGGCAGCTAGACACATTACATTTCTCAGGATGTAGCAGGCCTTTGCTTTCCAGTCCTTTATATTTCCGCTTCCTGTGTCAGGATCTGAGTTGCCCTCATAGCACTGATGAGCTCAGGCTGAGCATGCCATGATCCTTCAGCACACGGTGTGTGCATGGGAGACTTGAGCTGCTCTAGCTGCCTCATGAGGCAGGGCCCCTTCATCCCAGCCAGGGGCAGTGAGAATCCTTAGGCTCTCTGCTCCTTCTGGTCCCAGAGTGCTGTGCTGATCGGCTTTCGGTTGGAAGATGCCCTGCTGCAGGATGGTCCCTCCAACTGGACATTGCAGGGGTGAGCCCACCCCATTAGGGCCTGGGCCTGCTGCTGACCCTTGCCATTCCAAGAGTGGTGGTGTATATAGTCCTGCCTGTCCTTTGTCCCCAGCATGAGTCCGGGCCCAGGAAGAGGACAAGTGAGGGCTGTGCCATCACAGACACTTTGTAGAAGTAACAGTGAAGCTGAGCCAGGCAAGGGCAAAGGGGGTGGGGGCTGAACCTGAATCTGCCTGGGTGTTGGCCAAGAGGCGCCAAGAGTCAGCCCACACCTGGTGCTGCTGTGGGTGCTGCTGGGCAGGCAGCAAAGGCCCATTCTGCCCTCGAGGGGCTCCTGAGGCACAGGAGACATGGATCAGGGTCCACTACTGCGACACTTGCTCCAACAGACTGTGCTGAGCCTGCACCCCCGCCCCAGGTTCCCTGTGGTGGTCTCCTTTGAAAGGACCAGAGAAGCTTGTCCCAGGGCAGCAACTGGGAAAGGCCGGACTGAGCTGGAGCTCGGCCTCTGTGTGGTCTGTGCCCTCCTGTCACCCACCCTTGGCATCACATCCTGTCAACCCTCCAGGCCCTGGCCTGGCCCTCTCCCAAGTTCTCCACCTGCAAGGCTCATTTGGGTCAAACAGCACTGTTTTAGGTGATCGGTGGCTGCCTCTGGACCACAGGGATCAAGGCAAAGCTGGGGACACCTGAGGTTGGACTCTGCAGCTGGCCTGGGATGGGACGTGGGAGAGTCTCAGGAGGAGGCAGCAAGCAGGGAGACCAAAGCTGGCCCTGGTGTCAGCTGGCTGCAGAAGCCCAGGCCCCGTCTTGTTCAAGTCTCCTCAATTGGTAGCCAGTTTCATGGGAGGAAGGAAAGGTGCCCAAAGGACCTGGTGGGAGAAGCCCACACATGCTGGGCTGGAGCCAGCGCTTACCATATGGAGGGAGGGAGGGCACTCCCTGGAAGGTGGGACACTGGCCACTGCCCCAACCCCATTTCACTTCCTGCTAGTCTCAGGCACAGGAACGGTGAGGTGTAGGCACTCCCTGGGAAAGGAGTGGGGACCTGGGCTCTACCCCTGGGCAGCTGTGCCTTGCTCTGCTCCTATGGCTATTTCTGGAGCAGCCCAAGACTTCAGGCTACGTCAGCGTCCTCGGCAAGCTCTTCCTGGGCGGCCTTGCATCTCTTGGGCTAATTTCTCTTGTGTTTTTTCTACATTGTTTATTTTTTTAAATAATAGATTGCACATTATAAATAATTGACAAACTTAAATGAATATAACAATAAAATTGTGTAAAATAAAAGTGAAGAAGCATTTACAGATCAGTCATAATAGTTCACTCTGTGCCAAAATCAAGAAACTTATACCCTTATAAATTAGAATTCTCAAAGTAAAAACGGGTAGGTAATATTTAAAGATTTGAAATTTCCAAATTTAGTTGAAATTATAGCATATTTCCAAAAAAAAAAAAAAAAGGAAACTTTTGCACAAGAAATTAAGATAAAATCATACCAAGGTAAACAAAAATGAAATTGTCTGGGGCCAGGGACATAGCTGGGGCTGGGGAGTAGAATAAGTGTTTGCCTGGCAAGTGCAGGGTCCTGAGTTCAATCGCTGGTATGGCTAAATAAATAAATAAATAGATGTATGACTAACTGTAAAGCATGTAAATATAAAAATTTAGCTATGTAAGAACAAAATTAAATATCATCTTATTCCACATTAGGAAAAAAAAAAAAAAAGAGCATGTAAGAAACTGGACTAATTAAAAGGAATGAAAGAGAAAAGAACCTACTTATGTGTAAAAGACAATGGAAAATGAAATAGACTTTTTAAAGTTTCTAATATTAGAAGAAAACATATCATGTCCTGTAAGTAGATTGTAAGACAAAGATACAGTATAAATCTTAAAACAAAAATTAAGATTAAAAAATATTGAGAAAATTATTAACTCAAAATTAAATATTTCAAGATAACTCAACTATGAAAAAGTTTTCATGATAGTGAAGAATTACTAAGAATAAAATATAACATAAATACTGGAGTGGCACATATATGACCAGAACTTCTAACAGTTTGGGGATAAGATATCACACAAATCTACTATGTCATGGACATAGACAGTGTCCATGATGCTTTCTGGTGACCAACTGAGCTACTGCTATTTCCTTGATATCCACCCTGTAGGCCCAGACAAAATCATTACCCATAGGGTGCAAGAGAAGTCCATTTATAGAGAATGCTGATGGAAACATTTTGCTGCTGTACATAAAAAAAATAATTGAAAGACTGCTTTTACATACCTTTTTCTCCTGTGTTCAATTATTTGTCTTATTTGGTGAGTTCTATTTTCCTTCATAGAGTTGTGGTCTTTTTGATCCCTCTCTAGAATATCTTTTAGTAGTCTGTGTAGGGCTGAGTCATCATGAAATTCTTTAGTTGTTCTTTGTCATGGAAGTATTTCATTTCTCCATCAAACTCGAAAGAGAGGGGTGCTTTTGGGTTAGCTCAGTGGTTTAAGCACCTGCACTGGCAAGCCCAGTCAGGCACAGGAGACAGCAGTTCAATCCCTATACTCACCCTTAAGGCAGCCTGAGCCAGCCAAAGCAAAAACAAAAAACAAAAAAAAAAACAAAAACCTTCTCAAACTTGAAAAGTTTTTCAGGGTATAGCAGTCCGGTTTGAAATACTTTGCTCCATGCTCTTCTTGACTTGATGGTTTGTGAAGAGAAATCTGCCATTACTCTGATGGTTTTTCCTTTAAATGTGATGTTTCTTTTCTCTAGCGGCTTTTAGTGTACTGCTCCTGTGCTGAATTTCTGAGATCTTGATTATTGTATGTCTGGGTGTTGTTTTAATTAGATTGATGTTATTTGGAGTTCTATATGCTTCAGTTACTGAATGTCAGATTGTTTCCCTATATTTGGGAAGTTTTCTGCTATTACTTCTGCCTGTATTCTTTTTATATCATTTATACAGACTCCTTTCTCATTGAGGCCTATTATTCTCACATTGTTCACCTTTGCATCATCTTGCAGATGAATTTTTTTTTCCTGCATCTTAGTTGTTTTTAAGAGATCTTTTTTTATCTCTTCACTAGCTACAGTGGTGTCTTTAAGATCTGAAAGTCTATTTTCACTTTCACTGAAACAGTTTTGCCAGCTTGTGATTGAGGTTTTAATTTCTTGTATAGCACTTTGAATCTGCTTCACATATTCTATTTCTTTCCTATATTGCTCTTTCAAGGATTTCATCATTTTTATATTCTTTTTTTAAATCAGTCTTTTTAAAAAGAGCATTTAGTATTTCTTTCATTATATATTTTTTACTTCACAATTATTTCTGCTCTGATTTCCTCAATGCCTTTTTGCATTTTTTTTTTAAGACACTATTATTTCAGAGATTTCAGGTGTGTAATTTCCTATTTCTTCTATGTTACTGTCTCCTATATTTGTTCTGCATTGGCTCCAGAAGCCTGAGAGTGCAATTTGCTCCTTCACTTTGTCATTTTGTATAGCCCTGCCTTCTGACCTTTGGTGGAGCTTTGGTAGAATTCTTACCTTGGAACCAGGTCTGGATCTCCATACTCGTCCAGGTGGGTGTGGCTTGGGTCTGGCTGCTGTGCTCCACTTCTTGTTGCAGCCCTTGGAGGTGAACCTGCTATACCACTCTGGCAAGATGTTATGCTCCTGGATCAGCTGAGTGGATCTTTCCTCTAATCTCTCTGTAGAGTTCTGCCACACGGTTCCACACTGGATGTGCAGGGCCTGGGCTCAGGGTTGAAAGATTGTCTGGCAGGCCCCAGGTCTTCTCACTCACAGGCTGGGCCTGGGTTCTGGGTCAAATGAGGATCTGGTGAGCCCCAGGTTTTCTCACTCACATGCTCAGCCTGGGCTCTGGGTTGAATCTCTCATGTGTATTTTTATTACAGACAGCTAAGTTAGGCAGAAATATTACAGTCAGTCAGTGTTGGACCCTCGAGAGGGCAACACAGAAGACAACGATACTGGAAGGCATTCACAGAAGGCCAGGCCAGGAAGAGGCATTGCTTACCCACACCCCCCTAGGGACCAGCAGCAGTGATTTGATACCCTACACAGACACCAGTCACCTCGGGTGGGAGCCAGGCCTTCTTGACCCACCCCTTCCAGGAAAGCCCTTGTGTGTCTTGCTTTCCCACTTGATCAGTATTATTTAAGCAACTATACTTAAGATCCTACTGGGTCACCATAGCTCTGCCTCACCTATGACTTCCCACTGGATTAATATTACCTAAGTGACTGTACTTGTAACCTTTCTAGCTGACTATAGCTTTGCCCCGTGTTTAGCCTGCTTTACCTCTCAGCTTTGCTCAGTCAACACCCTTGGGAAGTGGGCTGGGTTGGCACATAGCCCACTTTCCAGGCCCCCTTCTGTCCTAAGATACCTTTCTTTTTCTCAATAAGTTTTCCCTGTTCTTAACCTCTGTTCCTAGAATACATTGGATCTTAGAGAACACAAACTCAGCATTTTGGACATCTGGCAGGTTGGGAGTGTCCCTGGCATCACTTCAGCCACAGATCTCTCCAAGACAGCTTTCGCTGTGGATCTCCTGGAGACACAGGGTTCTCCCTCAGATCAGACAGGGTTTTCCAGCACACGAGGTCATTTTCTTTACATGGTGTACTTGGGATGAAACCTGGGCTGTCCACCACTGACATCCCTAGCCCTTCTGTATTACTTTTTTGTTGCTGTTCCGGTATTGAGGATTGAACTCAGGACTTTCCACTTGCCAGGCAGGTGCTTATGCCACTGAGCTGTATCCCCCCATCCCCTCCTTCTGTATTTTTTTTTTTTTGACAAGGTCTGATTAAGTTGCCCAGGCTGGTTGCAAACTTATGATTCTCTGCTTTAGCTTCCCAAGTAGCCATGGTTCCAGGCATGCACCACAGCCATTTTCACACAGGCAAGTTTGCTCAGCAGAAGCCCTGGCCCAGCTTCCCTGGGGACAGATAAGATTTAACCCCCAACCTTGTCAAGGATCCAGGATTCTTGGAGCCCTCTGGGTTTTGTGCCTCTGTCAGCTTTTATAAGAGAAGAATGGCACTGTCCTGCCTACTAGACAGAGCCCCCGTGGCTCAGAATCAGTCTTGGCAGAAGGTGAGGAGGCCCTGGGAACTGTTCTTCCCCTGGCCCGGGGCATCTGGGTGGGATGGGCCAGGCTGCTCAGTGGAGGAGGGGAGAGCTGGAGGGGAGCTCTGAAAATGGACTACTGTTCTCAGCTCTAAAGGAGTTGGCTATTGCCAGGGCTACAAGAGCCACTGTGAAGAAATGTACGCACTTCCACACATATGCAAAATGTGGCGACTTGGTAGCACGGGGTGGGAGGCCTTTTTCTAGGCCCTGCTGCCCCATGTCACATGATCTGACAGTCACTCTGCAGGTTTGACAGGCCTAGGTCAGGAGCCAGCAGTTGGGGGAAGGATCCACAGACCCACCAAGCACACAAGGAGCACTGCACTCCTCAGAAACTTGTGCAGAGGAACTCCAGAGCTGAGACCACATAGGGTCTCTGGGCACAAGAGGGCTTTGCTTTTTTTGAGACAGAGTCTTGCTCTGTAGTTCACGCTGGCCTTAAACTCCGTGTAGCTCATTGCTGTCCTCCTGCTCCAGCCTCCAAGTGTGTGCTGCTGTGCCCAGCAATACCAAAAAAGGATCATTTGTTAATTTTGGGCAGCTGCTTTGGAGGGTAGGATTGGATGGGAGAAGCAGGCAAAAAACGTAACATGGTACTGAAGTGCAGCAGCAGACCAGAATGCAGATGCACTTTTACTGCACCGATTTAACTGCCAAAGTTCCGCCTATTCAGGGCTCATCACTCATGCACCCTTGCCGTCTAGGTCCAAAGTGTGCTTTCCATAGGACAGAGGCAAATCAAAGCAACCATAAAGATTTCAAAGGTGATTTATTTTCTTTTGGAAAGGGTTGAAGGGAACTTTACAAGAGTCTGAAGCCAATAACTAGAAAGGAAGATAAATAAAATACAAAGCCAGTATGTTGTGGCAGAACTCCAGAAAACACTGAAAATTTTTTTTACAGTTTAAAACTGCTTCACTTTTTTACATAATTACAAATTAATATACAGTGTTTGGGTTTTAACCCATCTTTTTATTTAACAGGGATTAGCACAGAATGTTCATACAGCATTTGGGAACCACTGGTGAGAGCAACCCCCCACCTTTCTGCTCTAGAGCAAGAGACACCAGCACAGCCAAGCTCAACCTGGTTATAAGCCAAGCCAGGGCTGGTCCTGAGTGGCCAGCGACCCCCAACCCAGTGGGTGGTGCCAAGAGCAGGACAGCTCCAGGGAAGGTCTGCCTATCTGCAAACCTCAGTGAAATGGAGAATGATTGAGGACCTGCCAATCTCTTGACAAACTATAACAGGTGTGTGGAAAGGCCTTTTCCTCTTTTTCCTTCCATAAATGGCAGCATTAAAATACCTTCCCATTTCAAAACCTGGCCAGCAGGTAGTAGATTCCAAAGTTCTGGTTAACTAGGAATGTTATGCTACAATGAAAGAAAAGCTCTGAACCCAAGCCCAACAACCTGCCCTCTTGGTCTTTGAGGAAGGGTTGAGCATGGCAGGTCTAGAGGGACAGCCCAGGACACAGGTGTGCACAGCAGCTGGGCCTGCTGAGGACGGCGGGCACCTCAGCCACCACACAGCCACTTTCAGGCACAGGGGTGGATGCCTTCTGCAGTGCCTGGGGCCACCTCACACCCACCTCTCTGCCACAGGTGCCCATTCCCCCAGGACTGTCTACACCTGCTCCTAGGGCCATTTCCTCTGGGCACTCGTGGCCACCCATCCTCAGAGTAAAACTTCAACTCTGAGCAAATGCCAAATCCTTGGGAAAAACTGGTGGAAGGAGAGCATTAGGGATGAAAGAATGTAATACAGAGCACTTCTGTGGAGGGGTTTCTGGCCTACAAGGCTATGCTTCCACCCTTTATTTAAGGCAAGACCCATTTATTAAGCCCTTATGCATGAAAACTAACCCACTATTCCCCATGAAATGATCAAACATGACCCCAAATGTTTGAAACCCTAGGTGCTACTGACAATGAAGCCTGGGTAGGTAACAGGAAGATTCTCAGAGGGGCAGCTCTTGGTGGTATAACCCTGAGACACAGGCAAGGTGAAGACAAGCTCGTACCTTTTAAAGCAAGTCTTGGTGAGGATTTCTTCCCCCAAAAGACCACTATCCTGGGGGCAGAGGGAATGTTGGCAAAGGCCAAAAATGATAATTTTCATGTTTTAACGTTTGTTTTCTAAGAAAACAAAGTTAACGTATTTGATTGTCTCAAAAATGGAGCCAACTGAGGAGAGAGCTTTTAAAGTGCATGTCACTCAACCAGAAGGACAACCACTGAGATGACTTTTAGGAGAAGGTGCAGTGTCCTTCCAGAAGTTCATCAGAAGTTGGAGGCTGGGTACAGTATTTGCATCTATCCCCAACACTCAATCACAATCTCTGGCATCTAATTTCTCTAGCATGAGGAAGAACTATGGCTTCCTGGTATGGGGGGGGGGGGCAGCAAGGAAAACGGTCTAGGTCCCTGTGTGCCCCTACCGCACCCCCACCGACTGGGAACAAGAACAGTTCTCAAGGACATAAGCAGCAGCACTAAGCTCCCAGGAGCAGCGGCGCATCCCAGAAGTCAAACCCAGAAGAGGGGCAGGCAAGCACAAGCACAGTTCCTGGTAAGAGGCTCTTTCTGCACCACACTATTCCTGGAAACAACTGGCAGCTCAGGGGAAGCCAAGACTTGACCTCCTGAGTGCCTAGTTGGCCCACCTAAGCCTGGCCACATTTTTCTGTTACTGAGGTGTGGGAAGAGGCTGTCAATGACCTCAAACTGCCAAAGCAAGGAAAACACCTTAGCTAGTGATGAGAAACATACCAGAAGGTCAAATTCAGGTTTGCAGGGATGCACCATACCTTAGAGGCCACATTGTGTCTGGGGTGCATGAGTCATTCTGCCCGTGCATAGGCCTCCCTTCCCAATAGCACCGCTGCGGGAGGCGGAGCCACTACAGATCACTTAGGACCAGCAACGAGAAAGGCAGTTTACCCAATGGGGGTCTGAGAAAAGTCATGGCAGGTTCAGCTCTAACTCAGAGTTGTGTGGGCTGGTAGAAGGAGTGGCTGGTTTTCTGCTGTTTAGGGTCTTTTAGTTTAATTTCAGAAATCAGCTAGGTTTGGCCTAAAGCCCATGTCTGAAGGGTGGTATTTTTGGGTGGCAAGTTTCCTAACCCTTAAGGAAGGAGGCACCCCTTGGTAAAAGTGTGAGTGGGAGTGAGAAGGCCCTGGACCTGCCCCAGCCTCAGGTTCCATCTGGCTCTCAAGGCACTTGAAAGCAGGAGTGGCCAGTGCTGGCTGCCACTGTGCTCTCTGCACTGATCAGCTAGGTTAACTGCTGGACTAGAAACAGTACACCTTAAAAACAAAACAAAACAAAACAAAACAAAACAAAACAAAACACAAACACACAAAAATAAATAAAACAAATTTAGGCTAAAATTTTAAACCAGACTTTCAAATAAACTGAAAGATAAATATTTCCATCTGCAAGTCCAGCTTGCAATTCATCAACAAGCACCAAGTTACAGATTGTTGTTTGTCTTTAGAAAAAAATGTTTTAAGCCTCTTGCTTCTGAGAGGCAGAAAGTAGGAACTAAAGGCCACCTGCGAAGTACAGCATTTCCAGGTCTCCTCAGCCAGGAGGCTAAAGGCAGCACAGGGAGCCTCAGAGGGAGCCCTTACTAAAGAGCTGTCCTGCACAGACCAGCAGTGAAAGCTTCAAGCACACACAGACCAAAACACAGTGGGAAGGGAGAGGAAAAACCAGGCAGCTCATGCAATCCTTACAGAGTACAGCATATTCTTAAACAAAGGACTTTAGAGTTAAACAGTTTTTCAGGAAACCATGTTTTGCTGCAGGAGACCTAATGTACAATGACTGGGCCCCAGCCAGGTCCAGTGCCTCCCTTGTCTGCACAGGTGGAAACTGTACACTGGCCTTAACCCTATACCTGAGCCACTGCTCAGGCAGTTGTCCCATGGACCTTGGGAGGCCTCAGGCCACAAGTGGGTTGTGATGTGGGTGAGAGGTTGGTAGCTGCTTGGGGTGGGTGTCCCAGTGGAGCTGTTATAAGGGCTCTTCTGAGTGGCAACAGCAAAGTGTCACACTTAAGGGATAAAGGTAAGGTGAGTCTCTACTTTGTGTCTAGAACCTGTAGGCAAATACATTAGAAAATGTTTCTTCTGAATTTGAGGAAATATAATCTTGTAAGTAAAACCATTCCTACCACTCGCTTCACAGATGTCTGTCCCCCCTTCAAAGATGGAAAAAAGGGGCGATGCATGCATAGAGTGGTTTACAGTGGTCTTCTCTCTGTGGACTGCGGGGCGAAGCTGAGGCTGTGGCCAGCAACTGTCCTGGGCTGAGCGAAGCTGGGTCACTGAACATGTGCACAGACATAGCCCTCCCTACCTCCTTGATGCTGTTACCCTTGATTCCTGGCATACCCCAAACTATCCCCTGCACCCACAACTTTCAGGTTAATGTCCCCAGCTTAGTCCTGGTAGTCACAGGTCATGGCTGGAATGGATTGTGGGCCTCCCCAACCACAACACTCAGGATCATCTGCTCCCTCTTGTTTATGGGACCTGGGTGCCCAGGACTGGACGCTGGGGAGTAGCAGCTGTCCAGTGTGGAGACTTGTGCGTGAGGAGCAGGAGAAGTAGGCAGGCACGGGGGCGAGATCTGGAGAAAGAGGTCAGCAGAAGATCTCCTCACCATCTGCGGATGCTTCTGATGCAGGGCCATCTGGAACAGTGAAACCAAGAATGAAAAAGAAATCCCAAACAACTCCCTTTCCACCTCACCTTATTACCTCCTCGGGTCAATCCTGCTGGGGTGCCCACGGGCAGTGCACTTTCCACAACCAGGGGCTTTAGGGTGACTCAGCAAGCAAGTGCTAACCTTAGAACTAACTTTAGCACTGGAATTTATCAAGAGGCCCTAGGAAGACAACTCTCTCTTTTAACATCCTACCCCAAAAAAGGCCAAGCTGAATCCTGCTAAGCAGGTACAGGAAAGGATGCAGGGAGAAAGTGATACAAGATGAGGGGCATTCAGTGCAGCATAACCACAGGTTTTGGGGCTACTGATGAAGTAGCCCCTCTCTGGGTTCGAGCTTCTTCATTTCTCCCAGCCACCGTCTACTTCATGGTCACTCCAAGGTCAAACTGTCAAATGCTTCTTAAAAAAAGCCAGTTATTGGACTAGGCCTAGACAGACAGGAAGGCTTCATCAGGTCATCTGAGTGAGTTCCAGTTCTTCACTCTAAAATGAGGATCTGCAGTCTCCACCTGGCTCATGTGTGCTACACAGAGTAGGTGCTGACACTCACGACATGCAAACCTATCCTTAGCAAGTGGCCAGGATCAGAATGACAGCTTGGCTTCCCTGCATCTGAACTATGCCCCCTTTCAACTGCTGTGGTGTGTAAACCTCCTCTCTCCTTAGAACTCAGACACCTATATAGCCGGGCGTGGTGGCGCACGCCTGTAATCCCAGCACTCAGGAGGCTGAGGCAGGAGGATTGGTGCAAGTTCGAGACCAGCCTGGGCTACAAAAGTGAGCTCAAGGCCAGCCTGACCTGCATAGAGAGACCCTGTCTCAAAAAAAAAGACAAAAAAAAAAAAAAAAGAACTCAGACACCATGGGGTGTGGGGACTCACCACTAGGCTGGGAGCGGCTTCCTTTGTTCTTCTTCTTTTTCTCCTTCTTTTCCTTTGGCTTAGTCAACCCAAACAGGCGGGTGGAGGTGGAGGTGGAAATATTTGAAGGGGCCTGACTCTGCCCCTCTGGCATTTTGTTTGTCTGGCTAGTTGAACTCAGTATGTGAAAAGGCCCCTTATCTTTGTGTGTCCGAGACATGCTATTCCTTTTGGGGGACACTGAAAGTTCTGGGTCCAGTGACCCTGACTTGGTCACTGAAGGTACAAAGGGCAAGGATGATGCCTCAGGACTGGGAAGGAAGGAAGGGATCTTCATGAGCTTGGCGTGTTGATTCGATACCTGCACATAGTCAAGAGAAGGCATTTTCAGCTGGAGGCCACCAGCACCCCTGTGTTCACTCAGTAATTACTGGCTGAATCCAGCTTTGTGTGTTGGTGGGGGTCCACCCGCTTCCCAGGACTCTATTGAACTCATTGTGAGAAGGTCCAGAACTTATCTTGTTTGCTGGCTGCTTCCCAGTAGTATCTGAACACATTAAAAATTTCATTTTCTATTTGATTCAGTACTAACGCTTGCCTAGCAAGCTGCAGTCCTGAGTTTGGTCCTTGGGACCAAAAACAAAAAATAAGCTTCCCTTAAAAAACAATTGGACCAAAAATATCACCTTTAATACCATTAATATTTTTATTGTAGGCACTAACGTCAATAATGAAGATTAATATTACCATTAATGAGGCAGCTTAGAAAAGGCCTCCCATTTCATTGCCCGAACAAATGAGGAAAGCTATGTATTTAGCTTTCCAGATTTATTTAAGGATACAGTTATTTTCTTCAGGGCAAAGGGATTATACGCCTCTCTAGGTTAGAGAATAAATCCTGGCTAATGGTTAAACCAAAGGTAAAGAGGATCATTTTTTCTGTGCTATCTCAGTTGCCTGGGAACCTTCCACTGTCAAAGTCTCACTGATTTTTCAGGAGGAAGGTGGAATTCATCTTTGTTTTCCTAAACAGCAACACTCGTTGTTGCTGGAAATTCTAAGACCTCTGCAGAAAGGAAACACTGCCCCTCACTCTGGAAGCCACTGTTTTTCCTTCTATGATGCAAGGAAAGAAATGTCAATGTGTCAGGAGCTTTAAAGACAGGAAGATCTATGTATAACCAGGATCAGAATCCACAACTGCAAATAACCATGGGGTGTCACTTAAGTAAACATGGGTTGGTACGCTGGGGTACTGAAAGCCCATCTGTACAAATGGCAGCTCAGCAAACCTGGCATCAAGCCAGCCCCAAGCACGTCTCCTCTGCCCAAGCGCAATAGCTGCCTCCATCCACTTGCTGGGCTGGGCTTGTCCCCTGTCACTGATACAGCTAACTCTCTGTAGAGGTCCTGCACAGGAGCTCCTGAAGCTGAGCCACTGACAGTTGTCTCCAAGCACAAGTGCTGCCAAGTTCCAGAGGCTCCCTTATCCTTGGTATTCCCTCAGCAGGCAAAGGTTGCTTTAGAGGGAGCCATGAGACAGGGGGCTGGCTCCCCAAAGCCTAACTGCCATTATCTCACATGTGCTGAGGCTACTCTAGCCTGGGCTGGGGATGGTGGGAGAAGTACCCATCAGCAGGAATGGGCCACCAACTCCTCTGTCCCCACCCATTCCTACTCTCCAACTTCCTAGAGATGACAGTACTAGAGTCATCACTAGTCTCCTAGAGAGACTCACTCTAGGCCCCAAACTTGGGGCAAAGTAAAAGGTAGAAATGGGTGTGGGATCTCTGCTCCCTTTTTCACAGTGCAGGACATGCAAGCTGCCCTCCTCCCTGCTCAGCAGGCTCCTGATACCTGGCATTGGTCCTGCTCTGTCTGCCTCTGGCTGAACTGTTCCATGTTCCGCCGAAGCTGCTCCTGCTCCCGCTCCAGCTGCTTCTGAGCTGTGCGCAGCCGCTCCAGGTCACACTGGTACACTCCCTTCTTCTGCTGGAGCTCTTCCCAGTCCCTGTCCAGGTCCTGCTGCCCGCGCTGCACCTTCTCCTCACGCTCAGCCAGCCGTGCCTCACGCTCACGTAGCTCCCTCTCCCGGGCCTCCCACTCACGCTCACGCCGGCGCTTCTCCTCCAGGTGCTGTGCTTGCTGCTTCTGCAAGTTGGCAAGGTCCTGGCGCTGCTTCTCCAGGCTGCGCTGCTTCTCTTGCTCAATGAGGGAGCTGGGGCGGGACATGCTCCGTGTCAGTGCCCTCTCAGTCAGCACTAGCTTCTGGTCCTCGATGTAGCTGTCCTGCTGCAGCACCACACCCTATGGGAGGCACACAGAGCACAGCTGTGCAATGCTCGCTGTGGAGAAGAGCCACCTGCTGGGACCCGTCCTGTGTACCTAGGGGCATTGCCAGACTGAGCCCCTGAACATTTTAAGGGTGGGAGACTGTCCCCAAGCTGAGTCTCTAGTCCAAAGCAGCTCATCAACTTCAGGGCCCAGAGAACCCCCAACCAGTGCACTTGAGACTTTCCTCACCCTGAAAGCCAGGCTTCTCCAGGCTGGGACCCTGCTCACCCATAAGCACAACAGAGCCTGCTGTGTCCTCCACACTGGGGTGTGCATGGTGAAAGAAGCCCCATACCTGCAGGGTGCTCAGGAGTTCGTGCAGATGAACAATGCTCCGGACAACCTGCAAAAGGAGCAAAGTGGAAGCTAGGACTTCATGAATTTCAGAATCCATCATGCTACATGGTTACAATTTTCTTAAATCTTGTAAGAGGCTTCAGTTTTAATAAGATCTTTTTAAAGTTGAAAGTTACAAGGGGAATAAACAAGTAGAAGTAGCCAAGAAAAAAAGACCAACCAAAACAACGTGTTTGCTACCAGTATTATAAAATTTCCAGTTTAAAGCAGTGGTTCTCAACCTTTCTAATGCCGTGACCCTGCAATACAGTTCATGTTGCAGTGCCCCCAAACCAAAAAATAATTTTGGTGGCTACTTTACAACTGTAATTTTGCTACAGTTATGATTTGGAATGGCTTTAGGCGACCCCTGTGTTTTGGTCATGACCCAGGTTGAGAACTGCTGGTTTGAAGGGACTGGAGTAAAAAGTAGAGTAATATAGAACAGAAAGCCTACAGAAGAGCCTTATGAATTTAGTATATAAGTACCTGGTCTATTTGATGCAGAAAGGAAGAATATTAAATAAACTGTTCTGTGAAAAACCTTAAGTTGGGCCCTTGGTCCACATGCCAACAAAGGATATGAATAGCTTAATATGTTAAAGATAAAAACTGAAGCCTAAAATAGCTTCAGAAAATATAAGAGAAGGCTTTGCTAGCACAGTCAATATTAAAAAACTAATGTGAAAAGAGAAGGGAAAAAACAAAGTTAAATTTTAAAAAATCACCGATTTTAAAAAAGATTTAGGTCTGGTGTGCCTGCAATCCCAGCCAGTCAGGTCAGGAGGTTGAGGCAAGAGGACCTCAAAGTCAGTGCCAGCTTGGGCAACATAACAAGACTCCTTCTCTAAATAAATAAATAAATTTTAAAAAGGCTCTAAATGAGGGGAAAGAGAACTGCTTGTGTTTTTGTCCCAAGGCATTTACAAAAGAAATACAAATGGCCAGTTATATAAAATATTAAAAATAATTCAAGTTCTCCACGTGTAGTAGCAGCTCAGTTGGAAGCAGAACACAAGCTACTTTGCACATACAAACCCTGGGTTCAATCCCTAGGACTGTAACAGTTAAACAAAACAACAACAGCAAAAGAAATAAATGTGACTTATCTAACTAATGAAAACAGCAATTAAAAATGAATTATTTTTAACCTAATGATAAGACCCCCCTCACCCCACCCCCACCCCGTGCAGGTATTGAGGAATGAGCCCAGGGTCTGTGCACTGAGCTGTATCTCTGTTCCACTCTGCTTGATGTTAAAATTTTAAGACAGGCTTTTACTAAATTGCTTTGGTTAGACTCCAACTTGTAATCAACCTGCTTCAACTTTCCAGTTTCTTTGTTTTGTTTTTGAGGATTGAACCCAGAGCTGTGTGCATGTCACACAGATACTCTCACACTAAGCTGTATCCTCAGCCCCAATTAATCTTTGTACAGTTTATAATGTCCTTACCTCACTGTTTCTTTTAAGCATAAATACTAGGTTACCATTTCCACCCTATAAAACAAAGAATTATATTTAAAAACATGAAGATCTTGTAAAAGTTATATTCAATACATTTCTAAGTTACACTATAGTTTCCTATTTTAACTCTTCTATAAATTCTTACTGCAAAGATCTGGTATTGAACTTTTACTACAGAAGTTTCACAAATAGATTCAGCAGGTGCGGCACCTAAACAAACTTCATGAAACTGGTTCTGGCAGGGTAGCTCAGGAATGTGAAGCCAACAGGCTTTAAGCCAGGCAGGCCAAGGAGCCAACAGTGCAGGACTCTGAACTGCTGAGCCTGCTTTTTAAAATGTGCTTTCTCCTGAAAGTTGCTTGTCAGACACCCAAAATGAGACCAAAGTGGAGTAATTTCAAGGTTTCAAGGAGGCTTACAGTGTGTCTACAAAGAAATACCTTTTTAAGGCCGCTATCTGACTCTGTTCTCCTCAGATCTTGGCCATCATCTCCTTCTTCCTTCTCACCTCCTAAAAACAAGCAAAGAACATAAGGCCCTGGAGAATCTGCAAACATTACAGAGGTATCTTAGGCATGTGTACAAATCAGAAATTCACTTATCAAACACACTTTTTTTTCCTTGTATTTAGGACAGGGTCTAGTGGGTTTCACTATGTAAATTGGACTCGTAGTGATTCTCTTGTTTCCAGCCTCTCAAGAGCTGGTTTACAGATGTATGCCACCATACCCAGTCTCAATCACTGTCTCAGCACACTCTGAGGGCAGGGCTGATATGGCATGCTGGGGATGGAACTGTGACCACTGTGCTCTGCCTAAGCAGGTGCTTTAGTCTGCTGAGCTCGTGGGCTGGCCCTCACACACACACTTTCATACAAACTGCCAACAGGTAATTTTAGTCAGTACTTCTAGTGTACCTGTATTCTGACTTCAACCCATCACATAAGGTCAACTGTAGAATATTTCACTTGTGGCAAGACACTGGCATTTAGGAAGTTTTGGATTTTGAAATTGTGGGTTAGTGATCCTTAACTTTTTTTTTTTTTTTTTTTTGTCTTTTTGAGACAGGGTCTCAGTATGCAGTTCAGGCTGGCCTTGAGCTCAGTTTTGTAGCCCAGGCTGGTCTTGAACTCTCACCAATCCTCCTGCCTCAGCTTCCTGAGTGCTGGGATTACAGGGATGCACCACCACGCCCAGTGGTGATCCTTAATTTATTATTCAAAGTAAACATCTAACAGATTTTGTTGTTGTCATTTTGAGACAGGGTCTCTCTGTATAGTATGGGTTGGCCTGAAATAGATCTTAGTGTTTCTGAACCTTGCTAGGCTGTGGTGGGGCACACTTGTAACCCTAGCACTTGGGAGGCTAAGGCAGGAGGATCAGTGTGAATCTGAGACCAGTCTGGGCTATAAAAGTGAGGTCATAAACTACACAGTGAGACCCTGTCTCAAAAAGACAAAAAAAAAAAAAAGAACCTCATTAAACCATGCATTAACTGAATAGGAGAAGAGGTAGAGCCAAAACTAAGAGTCAAGGACTGCTCACCTTTAGTCACATTCATCTGATGGCTGTCAAATCCTCCAAAGGTCTCTGCTCTCCGTGGCAAGGACACGGGGCCAAGCAAGGCTGCTTGTTCTGCAGAGGTGTTGACAGTCTGGGCAAATGTGCCTCCCAGGCTTCCACTCACCAGACCCTGAAGGAGCTCCACTGCACAGAGGAAACATACACACACAGCTGACCTGCCACTCTGGTCTTTCCACAAGGATGAAACAACGTCATGGAAATGCATGGCTTTCCCTGCCTAGTGTCTCTGTTCAGGGTTTATGTTTTTATTACATTGTACTGGAAATTTCAACTTTATTTCCACAGGTCTGGAAACTTTTCATTGGTCCAGGGAAAGAAAAAGGAATTTGACAGGAGACTGGTTTCTGGAGTTAACATTCAAAGGAGCTAAAATGCCTATTTAGGAAGTTTTAAGGCAGACCAGTCTGCAAACAGAAAAGTACTCCCACAGCCATGGGCTCTCTTCTAGGACAGGTCCCATGGAACTGTGAACATGTAAGGAGTGGAATAAATCTGAGCAGGACAGAGACAACAGCAGAAAAAGCCAGGGTGGACTAACGGGAGAGAATCTGAACAGGGAAACTCCTAAGAAGCATCATGTTTTCAAAATAAGACACTGTGTAAAAATAATGTAAGAGTATTAGAGAGTGAGAAAAGCTATGTGAACCTGAAAATTTAAGAAACTAATTTCATATAAAGATGAAAAACAGAAGAATACTGAAGTCAAATCCCATACAAAAGTCGAAAACAAGTTTGTAACTCTCCAGATAATAAAAGCACAACAAGAAGGTGTATCCATAAAATAAATGAGCCAAACACATTAAGAAAATGACACAAAACATGAAAGGACTGAAATCAAAATTAGAAAAACACATGAGCTGGCAAAACCAAAAGAACTGGAAATAAAACAGAAATGATAAATCAGTGTAAGATTTATAACATTAAGCAGAAAAAGGCTTGATAGGTGAAAGAATATTCTAATATTAAAAAATGGGATAATAAGAACATAAAAATGGTCACCCAATGGGTAATGGAAGTTCTTGGCGGAGAAAATTACAACCAGGAAACGTGGAAAACACCAAAACTAACTCAGCGATAATCTCTTGAAATCAGAAACATCTGAAACCACACTGCAAAACAAGATCACTGTGACCCCCAAGAACAACCCAGAATAACCAACAAGGCCCAGTGTAGAAAACTACTTGGATTTAGGGGGGAAAATCCTTTGGGCATCTAGGCAAACACCACATGACTTATGGGGGCAAATCAAATTATAAGCCTCTGACAGCAATGCTTTAGGCCATTACAAAATGAAGTAACACTTAAGAAAAATTAAACATACCAGGAGAGGAAGATATGGGCCAAAGACTTCATATCCTTCAAGAGACTTTCAAGTATTAAGTATATAAATTATTTCCAATGTATAAGAAATTCAGGGTATATTATTTTGAGGCTTTCCTGAGGTAGCAGCTAGAGCTAAGTTTCAGATGTCTCACAAAGTTAGTGACCTATATGCTGGTGGTGAGCATCAATTACTTGTGACTATAGAACACATCACTGTCACAGAGGACAGAACACACTTTGTGTGATTCCAAGCTGACAGTGGAGATTTGGAACCACTGCTTCAAGATGAAAGGAGAATGGGGCTCGTGTATGTAGTCTATCTGGTAGGCACATCAGCCGTGTTATTCTGATTCTGTTGTGTGTGTACTGAGTGGGGTTAAAGACTAACTAAACATAGGATATCCTACAAGACATCCTTGAAAAGGAAGGTTTGCAAGGTGGAAGAAAGGAGATAAATTTGTAAGGAATTAGACCACAGAACAAACCCTATAGCTCAGGGTTTATCTAATCAATTAATTTGATTCATGTAACCAGTGGATTAGGTCACATTAGTCACCATCCTTAGTACCCAGACTGTGGTCTTAAACAGCATTTTCCACTAAAGTGGAAAGAATTCTTAGACAAATTGCTGAATGTACATCTGGGATAGAATATAAATGATGGGTCTGAAACATTTTACTCTACCTTATAGCAAAAAAGCTCTCAGACAACTCTGGGTATGCCATAGGACTCAAAAGCCAAAGTACTCCCTAGAAAAATAGAAGACTCTGAGCTTTCCTGAAGTTAATACTCAAGTTTAAATTCATACTTTTTTGTGCTATTGATTGAACCTGGCGCCCCTAATGTATAATTAGGTACACCATCTCTGAGCTTTATTCCCACCTCAGTAATAGCAATGAAGAATAAGAAAAAGAAGAAAATAAAAAGCATGGGTCCAACTTACTACCTCGAAAACTAGTAAAAAAAAAAGAAAAACCCCAAGGTTTTATCTGTTTATCCTGCTTATCACAAGTGCCAAGCACCTGGTGCCTCCTAATGTAAGAACGCAACTTGCCAAGTGAGTCAGACCTTAGTAATGAACCCTCTGAAATTCTGCTGTGAGTTGGCGTAACAAACACAGAACTGCTGTGTGAATACAATTCTGTAGTTCAAAGGGAAAACTGTGTGGAACAGAAGGGGATGGTATGTAAATGGTAAATACTACAACTCAGAGTAGCCATTTCTTGTGAAGAGGAGGTGTGATGGGGACAAAGCACCTGGAAGGGCTTTCAGGGCATCTGGCCACATTTTACTTCTTCAGTGGGGTGGTGGTAATACCAGGATGTTCACCTGAAAACTTGTGACTCAGGTGAAATACCCATTTTGGCTAATTTTCTGGACTGTTTTTTATTTTACAGACACAAAGTAGCACCAATATGTAAAGGAGGATAGATAAGGCACAATGTTGAATGTGAATTACCTTCATTTATTGCACTCTTCATTAAAGGTCCTCCTTTCAGAGCTTCCTCTGTGTTGGAGCGGAAGAGGGTTCTAGGGCTTTGAGTTGGGGAGCCCTCATCCGGCAAGGGAGTGCTGCACTCAGTCATGTCCCGGAAGATCATCTCCTTTTCTTCCAGTAGGAGGAGGATCTGCTGGTCCTTCTGCTGAAGTTGTTCTGCAAGGTGGATGAAGTCTGCATGATTTGTTTAGCATTACAACAGCATTAAGACATGAGCGCCACCTTGTGGTAATTTATGGAAAGGGACTAGACAGAAAAGGGCTCCCACCCCTTCAAGTTTCCCCTCTGCACTTTCCATTTAGAAATTGTAATTTCTACTTGGGGGATTTTGCAACACTGACATATTCACCATAAGCATACCCCCTGTTTCCACTTTCCTGCCCTGTTTTTCCTTGGCCTAAACCCTGCGCCTCCACAGCTGCTCCCATCCCAGAATCCTTGTTATAGTTTTAGGTCTCCTTAACCATGACTCCTTCTTTTTGAAACAGCATCTCCTCCCCGCGGAGGACATGTTTCCTTCCTCCCAGTCCCTAGGCGTCTGCCACTTGCACAGTGGGGTTCTACCCTTGGCTCCATCCTAGGTGGCTCTGCATACCTTCAACTCTTTCCTACTGGGATCCCAGTCATTCCTTGGTGTTCAGGTACCTACCTGAACTATGCTGTGATAACTCACAACATCCCAATCCTAACTTTTCTGACCACCAGCTTCTACCCTCAAGTGGCCATCTCTGCCAGGATGCATTTTTCTCAGCATCTGAACCCAACTTGTGTGCAGGCCTTGTTGTCCGCTTCTTCCTGTAACCTGTGCTCTCTTCCTCAGTCTCTTCCTCTGCCCTTCAGGTTACTCACAAGTTGGGCAGATTTTGTTTTCTTGCCCTGTGCCACCACCCACACCCCGCTGGCTGGGTTTTAATAACTTTATTTCTTGTATCCCTCTCCAGTTTTTTTTTTACCTACCCTATATACTTAAAGCCTTCTAACTGGTCTTTGCACTTTCAGCTGTTGCCCCACTCCTTCAAGCAATTCTCCCAACATGTTAAAAAAGAAAAAAAAAAAAAATCATTCTTGTATTACTTCAAGACCTGCTGCCTTCCCAATTTCAGAGACATGAAACCTCTCATTCTTTGGCAGGCTCATCAAGTCTTTCTCACTTTTACACATGACCCTTAAAAGATGAGACAACTTATTGTTTCATATGTAACTGGGTGTCAGCTTCTTGGTGGGTTTCACTAGAGACAGGATGAGCAGAACCCATACTTCACACATGTGAATGGTTCATCACGTGGTCTCCCTTGCTGGAGTGTGAGCTTCCCAAGGCACCTTCTCAAATCTCTGCATCCCAGTAGTGCACCTAGTGAGGTGCTTAATAAATGTTAACAGAAGGAAGACTTTTATCTTGTCATCCTATTCATGGGCCAATAAATTAGATATCAATCTGGCCACAGTCTAAATGTGCACATCTTTCACTGCCCCTTTGATGAAGCAGAATGCTAACGCTTTAAAATGAGCAGTTTAAAGGAGTAACTTAACTTCTTGAAAGCTTCTACTTATCTGACTGCTGGCTTGATTTTGACTAATAGCAGTTTTTACTTTAGAGTACTCAGTAAATCACTTGCAAAGCAGTTAGAATGCAGCCCAGCTGTTTGTAAGACAGGAATTAGGATTCAGGCTCAGTCACATACTGTCCTTTGCTCTATGTGCCTTTGAGGTCTTCCAATGTGTCACCTGCAGAACAGGGATTTGAACACCTGCCTTGCAGTGAGTGTAACAAGACTACCTGCAACAACAGGTGCCTGATAGTGATCAAACATAACCACCAAATACTTCTCCCCAAGCTGCCTTGCAACTCCTCTGTGAATGTATGGTTAATGAAAAAGCCAGGGACTGGAGAGAGAATTCAAACAGATTAATCAGAAAAGTCTTTTCCTGAAATACCTTCTTTGGATTGTTTAATCCGAAATGTGTCTATAAAGTCTGGGAAGTTCTCTGTGACAAAGAACACCACAAGCAGGGCCTAGGAGCAATTATAATAGATGATCAATGTTCTGCTGACCTAGCACTAGATCACTCTACTGTCACTCTTTGCCAAGTCTCTGGTGTTCATAGCTATTTATCTCCTGTTGAGGCTGCTGAGATGGCCCTGGAACTGAGCACACCCAGAACCTCTAGACACCACTAGCTGTCTTTGGCAACTGTATACACTGCACAGACTAGGGCCTCAACCACTTCCAACAGTTTACCTTTTAGCTCCCGGGTTTTGGTGTCCAACATCTTCTTTTCTTCCTCATTTTCACTGGGAATGCCCTCATCTTCATCTCTGTTCCTAAGGAACCAAAACAAGATGAAATAACACATTTCTAAGATGTTAATGACTCTGGTTACTGCCTAGTCTACTATAAGACAAAAAAGTACTAGGAGGGCTGGGTAGCTTGAGCCCTGGTGACCTACTTACAGGGTGTTGATAGTATCTTGAATGATCTGAATCCAGCTATTCCGCTCTTCTTTGGAGCTGGCATGGACCTCCACCATCTCTGGGTCCTTCACTCCCATACTGATCAGAAATAGACCTTTCTCCTCATGGGCCACTTCTCTTACAATCAGCTTCTTTAAAGAAATCACTGTTGATTTCTGGTCCTAGATAAATGGGAGAGGACAAGTGTAAGCAATATATACAACATTTTAACACTTAAGGATAAATGTTACCTAAAGTAAGAGCAAATGCTGTTATTTATTTATTTATTTATTTTGTCTTTTTTGAGACAGGGTCTCACTACACAGGTGAGGCTGGCCTTGAGCTCACTTTTGTAGCCCAGGCTGGTCTCAAACTCACACCAATCCTCCTGCCTCAGCCTCCCAAGTGCTGGGATTATAAGAGTGCACCACCACACCTGGCTAAAGGCTGTTTTTATTTATTTATTTATTTTTAATTTTCTTTTTATTTTATTTTTTTTTGTTGTTTCAGAACTTTTGTTTGTTTGTTTGTTTGTTTATTTATTTATTTTTATGGCCAGCTCAGCCTACCCTGAGGGCAGGGCTGGCGTATCATGTGGTGCCGGGGATCGAACTGCGGTCCCTGCAGCCGCCCAAGCTTTCCTAAGCAGGTGCTTTAGACCACTGAGCCATCCTGCCGGGCCCTAAATACTGTTTTAAATGCATATAGTTTTTAACAAAAATGGCAGCTTTAGAATAAAGAGAAACATCCCATTATTTCATTCAAATTTTAACAAGGAATAAAATGTTTCAAAAATCAGAGGTGACAGTTTAGGGCTGTAACAGTTCTGGTTATGTTTTCTACAGGATGAATTTTTCCAAGTTCCCCATAGAAATGGTAGTCAGCATATTAAATTTAAGCATCATTTTGAGGGTCAGATGTGAGAGAAACTCTCCAGTGAAAGATTTCTAATTAAATCAAACAAGCAAGTATGTTTAAGGTATGCAAAAGGATTATGAATGAGCAGAAAAATGACTTCTGCAGTAGGAAGAAACAAAAGAAAACCATAAAGGTTGAGATTACTCAGATGACTTGGTCCTGAATAAATTAATTTTCAGAGGGTGGACCAAGTATAATGGGGTTTACATTCCACATCTAACCTAGCTGTTCTGAATACTATTAAATTATAAACAGAATTTGCTTACCAATGACGCGAAGATGTATTTCTGATCCTTTTCTTGAAGGAAAACTAAAATGTCAGTGAGCAGAACTGCTTGAACCTCTGGAAAGAGGAAATGGGAAAAGAGAACAGTGACTACTTACTAATTAATCAGAGGCAAAGTTTTACTTAAGGCCATTCAGTGATATCCTAAGTTCTGAGATGACATGCCTTCCCAAGGCAATAGTTTTATAGTTCTGTAGAATTGAGACCTGGATACCAGATTTCACAGACATTTAAAAAATGTGATTTGGGGTAGGGGAGATAACTCCGTGGCACAAGTGCCTGCCTGGCTAGTGCAAGGTTATGAGTTTGAACCCTGGTCCCGCAAAAGAACAAAAGAAAGAGAGAGGGAGAGGGAGAGGGTGAGGGATTTATCAGCATAGCCTTGTCTTAGAAAATTGTTTTAAGTATTTAGTCCTGAGAAAATATTACAAGGAAAATTTTAGGAATAAACCCCAACCCCTAAGTTTCAAAATTGGATTTCTTCAACTCAGGCATTGTACCAGAAATATATGCCTGGAAGCCGGGCGTGGTGGCGCACGCCTGTAATCCCAGCACTTGGGAGGCTGAGGCAGGAGGATCGTTGTGAGTTCGAGACCAGCCTGGGCTACGAAAGTGTGCTCAAAGCCAGCCTGAACTGCACAGTGAGACCCTGTCTCAAAAAGCAAAAAAAATAAAAATAAAAATAAAAAGAAATATATGCCTGGAATCCCTGCATAGTAAGAGGCTCAGGCAGGAGGATGACAAGTTTGAGGACTGCCTGAGCAACTTAAGGACTTAGTGTGACCGTCAAACTAAAAGAATTAGGAATACAGCTGAGTGCAAAGACTATTGACAGATGTTAAGCAGCAACTTATAGCAACATATTCACAAAACATTCAGTAATTCTTTCTCAAATTTATTACAGTACTGGGAAACAGCAACCAGGCAAGCTGCCCACAGGTGATGTACAGAAAAATCCAAGTCTGGAGAAAAGTATATTTCTTTGATACTTCCAAAAGAGAATGGCCTCTAGACACACCTTTTTGGCCTCCTAAGTACAAATACATGGTCTACCCCTAGCTACTGCAGGTAGCAGTCCACGCTTATACTTCTCTATGCCATGGTAACAGTCCTCTCTTCCTCTTCATCAAAACTCAGAATGCATTCCTAGCATATGTGCATGGAGCCCTACGTTCTATCTGCAGCTACTTCTCAAAAACAAAGCAAAACAGAAGAATTTCCCATTGCTCCCTCATGGACAGTTTGACAACTCTAAGCATCTACTAAGAACCAACAAGCTGGCCCCAAAATCTTCACTCTGGAAAGCTGAACCTATGATTCCTTTGAGAAAAAAAGAACTAGTTTACACAGTCCCCCCTGGTTTTCTACTTTAATCTCTGCCCCAGCTGGAATACCTTTTCCATGGAGTTGATTATAAACCTACGAAGAAATAAAGTGTTTGATTCCTAGGGAAGTCTAATTTTTCAGGCCAGAGTACAGTAATTTTCAGAGCACTATTATTAGTTTTGACGCTTATTTTCTTTTAAATAATTCAGTTGTCCAAAAAAAATCTAAATACAAGTTCCAACTCTGTTAGCACCTGAAGTTCATGTGATTGCTATAAGTAAATCAGAGAAAAACAATCCCATCCCTTTCAAAGGTAACCAACAGAGCAATGGCTGTTCTTGGCGGTGAAAAGAACTAAACACCAGCAGCATCTCAAACCAGAAAACCTACCATTTTCGTTTAACTACAACTCTATTCCAACAGCTGAAATCTACCAGTTTTAATTTTGGGAATGAATATACAGTCATGTAAAGTAAATAATAAAGTGATGACTCCAGACAGCAGCAGCTCTAGAAAATCCAGGCCCTTACAAAAGAGGGCAGGTATTTGTTTACTGCTAGCTGCTTAAAAGACAACCTCAAAGGGGCAATGTGGAAAAAGGCTCAAATTTAGGCTTCTTCATGTTATCACATAATAGCTGGCCAGTGGAAGCAAGGGCCATTGCTCAACTGTGGCATGATTCTGTCTTCATTTTGAAGCCTTCTATTACAGTGTAGGGCACATTATCACTTCTGGAATCACTCTCCAGCCTCCAGAGCCCCTATTACTTCCAGTGGGCTCTACATGGCCCTGGACAATGTGGTCCCTTTCTTAAATCCCCGAGGGGAATGCAGCCTTTGCCCACATCCACTGGGGGTACTGCTTGTCAGCCCCACAGCCAGGAGCCCAGCCTCCTACCACGGGTTGCTAGCCATTCCTACTTGGTGCTTGCACTTCATTCTCCCTTGGGTCTTAACTCCCTTCCAACTTATCTATGCCAGCAGGGCTGACCTCAGCTCAGAGGCCAGTGAGGAGATACAAAACAGGCCACTGATGCAGCCAGTGCTCACAGAGGCCCTCACAATACTCATGCATGGAGTTCAGTGGCACAGCCATCACACAGAACATGTAAGGTCTCCTTATTTCCTTAAGTTACTGTGGCTGACCATTTGAAAAGTGAAGATTATGACCAAACGAAAAATGAAAATCTTCTATGGCTTACTGTACAGAAGTTAAAAAAAAAAAAAAGGACAAATAATGAAGTGTAATAAGGTAGCTGATATGCATTAAACTTACTTTTCTCTAAGTCTCAGAAGCCACAAATCTCCCTAACATCTCTGGGAACAAGTGAGAGATTTCAACTTCATGAACCTTTATCAATTTTTACTGAGCTCTTTCCCTCCCGACAATTGCTTTCCTGTACCCATGATTTCATAGTGCCTACTCATGTCTCAGAAAGGAGTATGCTTTTATCAATAGCTTACAAGTTGGTATTTATCATTTTTTTGGAGACGGGTTTTGCTACGAGGTTTAGGTTAAACCTAGGTTAAAGGTTAGGAAGACACAGGACCGGGGTTTGAACTCACGACCTTGCACTTGCCAGGCAGGCAGTTGTGCCATGGAGCTATCTCCCCAGCCCTATGAAGTTTAGGTTGACCTTGAACTTACAACACAGTGTACACTGGCCTTCACCTCCTGACCTTCCTGCCTCAGCATCCCGAATGTGAGGATACCAGCTTACAAACTGGCATTACTCTAATCCTTTGCGTTCTTAACAAATCACTTGGATTCCCCCTATTCTCCTGAGGTGCAACAACTCAGACAGAAGCCAGGGAAGCCTTACCTTTTAACCTTCCTGCTGCGCTCTTCAGAAACACACTCCCATCCCGTACCAGCTTCTTCCGCTTCAAATCCTCCTTGGCAAACATCTGGCCACTCTTCATCCTCATGATCGACTTGCTGTCTGTCTTGATATAGATCTCATTGAGACGTACTTTCTTCTCATAACTTGCCACTTTGCTGTCCACAGCTCCAATGACATCCTTTACCAGACTCAGAGACTGAGCCAGGTCATTCTGCTCCACTTCATTGTCTTGGGAAGGGAGAACAATGCTCTTTTCAATGGCTCTTTTTAGACCAGAATAAACGCAAAGGTGCTGTGCCTTCTTGGCCCACCATACTATCATTTTTCCTTCATAGTTACTCTATCAGAGTAAAATTACAGTAGCAGGGGTCACGAAGTCTATCTCTCTGGCTGTCATACATTTAATTCTAAAGAAATACTACATGGCATGGATGATGTGCAATTATATACCCTATTGTAAAACAGAAGTCATTTTTTGAGGAGGAAGAGTAGTACAGAGAGGAGCAACGTGTTACTTATGTCTGTTTTACATAACCTTTAATATAATTATCTCAAAATTTTAACAGGAATAGCCAGGAGAGAAGAAACAGTAAATACCAGTTAAACGAGGATCAGCAGTGATTCTATACTTAACAAAAGAAGTGGTGCCCCCCAACCGGTGTGCACCCCACTCCGTACTTCCATTTTTTAGTTGCCCAGGTAAACAGTTCCTGTTCCAGTTCTCTCAGAAATGTCTGCTCACATTGTGCACATTGTATAAACCAATCCCTAGTTGACAAGTCACCCTGCCTCTGTACTTCCTGCTTGCTTCACTCACATAAGCCCTATACCACCAGAGATCAGGGTTTGATATTCTGGAAATGATCCAGATCAGTGTCCAACAAAGTAAATTAATCTGCCTCTGAAACCTTAGTAGCATTTCTGTGTTTCTGCTTGCTGTTTCAGTGGGACTTATCTACTAGTCTAGTGATAAGGGAAGTGTTGTTCAGTGTACTGGGGTCTGATTGGAAATCATTGAGTACTTTCTTTCCTTCTTGCTGTCATCTGCCCAATGTCTAGTGACAATGTTCATCTCAGTTTTCACTCAAGAAAACAGTTCTCAATACTCTAATTTCTCATCAGATCGTATAAATTTTTTACCTTTTACTAAAGAAAATAGTTCTCAAGATGAAACACAAAATGTGTCTTATATTGACAGGTTACGAAATAGTTTCTCTACAGTGGTCTTGCATATTACTGGACACAAAGAAGCAGAGCACTGGCCTGCAAGACTAAGACTAAGCTTTTTTTTTTTTTTGAGTCAGGGTCTCATTCTGTAATTCAGGTTGCCATGGAATTCACTATGTAGGCCAGGCTGGCTTCAAACTCATGGCAACCTTCCTGCCACAGCCTCCCAAGTGCTGGGGTTCCAGGCATGCACCACCATGCTCAGCTATAAGTATAAGTTTAAAAAGGAGACTCACCTTTGGTACACTGTAATATTCGCTGGAATAAAACTGGGTACTTAGTGATTCGCTGGGTAACAAGCAGTATGCACTCTGGGATTCCAAGCCTCCTTACCACTGAACTGCTCATCTTCTTCTACAAGGTAATAAACAAACTATTAGGCAATGTATGAGGATGACTACCTAAAATTAATAGCGATGTACTGTCCTTGACAGTGGTAGAAATTTTCATGCTTCACATTCAATACCTTTACAAAGGCCTGAAAACGCTTATCCTTTGTATAAAGGTCTTTGAAATAGTTCACAGACTGGTTGTGTTGCCCACAAAACTTGCCATATGTCTTCTTTAAACGTTCGGCACTCTCACCCGAAAACTGCAGAAAAAAGGGAACACTGGTTATGCTGTAACTCACTGAACTTTTTTTACTATTTGTAAAAAAGTTTCTGTCCTATTTATAAAAGTAAACTGAAGCAACAGCTGTACTAAACAGCTTAGCTACAATTTTCCTAAGACCCAGTAATTTAACTACTAGGTGAATGTCCTAAGCATACAATAACCAAAAATTTGTAAACCCATGTCCATGGCAACATTATTCAAAACAGTATTCAGATGGAAATAATGACTACTAATAAATAAAAGATGTTGTCCATGCAGTGAAATATTATTTAGCCATAAAAAGACATGAAGAATCATTACATGCTATAATGTGTGATGAACCTTGAAAGCATTATGCCAAATAAAAAAAAATTCACAAAGATCATATATTGTTTCTTGAGGACAAAAAAGTTAGTGGTTACCTAGGACTAGTGCAGTCTGTTGTTTGTGGGATATGTGGATGACTACTAATGAGCATGAGGTTTGAGAGTGGGTACTAGGGATTAAAACAGAGGCCTTCACACTGAGCTGTACCACTAGCCTATTTTTATTTTTTATTTTGAGAGAGGGCTCAAATTTGTACTCTTCCTGTCTTAGCCACCCAGAGTGCTGGGATTTTCCTTTTGGATGATAAAAATATTCTAAAACTGAGTATGATAACGACTGTCTAATTATGAATATACTAAAAATCATTTCACTATACATTTTAAATGAATGGATTATATATTAATATTTTATCTCAGTAAGTGTTACATATGTTTAACGAATAAAAATTTACAGAAGTTCTTATTTACCATCTCCACAGATTGCAAAATGTTTTCTTCTATATATTCTGAACATAGTAGCAAATAAGGAAGTTCACTAGAAATTTATCATGTGACTGTGAGTCTTCGAAATTTGACCTTAATGAATTAAGATACTATAGAGCACTAGGGGTCTGATTATCTAACTTCCTTAAGGCAGGCAGTTTATAATAATTTTGCCTGGCTCTTAAATCATTTCCAAATGTATGCAATCTCAAAGGTCCATCTAAAGTTATGTTTATGCTGACATAAATCAGTGAGTTTATGGATGGAGTTTATGTGACACATGCCAAACACTGATTTGCATATATTGAAAAATCTCTGGAGGCAACACAATTTATCCTTACCAAAAAACTTGAAGAAGGCTCAGGGTAGCTTTTCCTTTATTCATTTACCAATGGATAAGCTGAGGCAAAAAGATTGTAAGTTATCTGCTCAAATGGTAAAGCAAGTTCTCTAAAGGGTTCCCTAGCAATGGCATAGAGTAACAGCCAACATGAGACTAGCACTGAAGATCTTATGGGGTACATACAAATATAAGGGGCAAAGATGATAATACAACTCAAGATTAGATAAGGGCCCTGTGTAGGTCCTGAGGGCAGAAAAAAAAAAAAAAAAAGGAAAATGTTGAAGGGGATGTTTGGGGGAACTCTTCCATTGTAGTCCCTACATTTTACAAACACTTCAGTGTGCATTTGGGAAATGAAATTTACCGCACAGAATCTGCACTTATTTCAAAGCACACTTTTTTACTCTTAGAACAGGAGCTCAGTGGGGCAAATGTCCAAATCATACTTAGTCATATGATTAGTATGGCTGTTATTCAGGAGATACTCAGTAAACACTTGAAGAGTGAAAGAGTGAATGAATATATTGGTGGTGCACATATATAATCTCAACACTTGGGAGGCTGAGGCAGGAGGATCAGTGCGAGTTCAAGAATAGCCTGGGCCACAAATGTGAGCTCAAGGACAGCCTGAACTGCATAGCGAGACCCTGTCTCAAAAAAGAAAAAAGAAAAAAAAAAAAGTAAACTGATCAAATAAAGAGTATGGGCTCAAAAGTAAAAGGCAGGCTAAAATTTCCAATTCTTAGAGAAACACTCCAGCAATCATGCCTTTCTTCTATACAGAAGCAGGGATTTGTTTGAGAAAAAGATTGAGTCATACACCTGTGTTATAACCCTATTTCTGTTAAGATTATACTCATAACAGGGCTGGGGACATAGCTCAGTAGAATAAGCACTTGCTGGGCAAGTGCAAATGCCTGAGTTCAATCCCCAGTTCTGCAAAAAATAAAATAAAAAAGATTATACTGGGGCTGGGGAGATAGCTCCACGGTACAAGTGCCTGCCTGGCAATGCAAGGTCATTAGTTTGAACCCTGGTCCCACACAAAAAAACAAAAAACAAAACACACACACACACACACACACACACACACAAACCAATAAAGATTATACTCTAAACATTTTTTTAAATGAAGCTATTTTTAAAAGAAACATTAAAAGTTGCCTATGACAAACATCTCAAAGTACTGAAATAATTTTTAGATGAATATTTTTTGAGTGGAATGAAAATCACACCACACCCCTGATAAGAAATAATCAAGAATACATGTTTTATGAAATATTCCATAGATGGTTGTTTAATTTTCTATGTGTCTTCTGGTTTTTAAATAAATAAGATTCTTGTGACTTGAGCAATACAGGAAAGCTGAAGTTTCTCAATAAGTATTCTTGGTATCTTAAGCTATATTACTTCTGATGATGGTATGGATTCCGAGGAAGAAAAACTAACATTTTATTGTATATCTACCATATGTCAGGTAGTTTACAAATTCACTCCTTTAACTTTCTAAAGTAGCATACTCTTAGGAAATCAAGAGACAGAGAGGTGACATCACTTGCCCAAGTTTACAGATGTGAGCACATGGTTCCTGAGGCCCATCCCCTTGCTCACCTGATTTATAAGCACGTCCCCTATCCTCTTGACAAGGAAGTTCCTTTCACTTTTATCCACTAGAGACTCCTTCTTCCGCTCCAAGATCCTCTGAAAGAACTGGCTATGAATGCTGATCAGCTCATCTAAACAAGGGAACAGCTTTTCCACCATCTGTTGCTCAAAGAGGAGCTCAGTCATCATCCCCCGGCTGTACACATCACTCATGATCTTGAGTGTGCGGATGTGATGAAACTCTGTCTGCATCAACTCTGAAAGGAAGACAGATTGAGGGGCCTTCAGTTGTAAGGTGTGGAGCCCAACTTAAACAAAACTGGGTCAATGGCTATTATTTTCCCTATGTACTCCTTATCTTTTTCTCTATTTTTCACATAACCTAAATTCTTTTTTGATGATAGCTATCCTGAATTCTGACAATTAACGATTTTCAAAAAGGTCTTGAATGTTGTTAGTTTTTATAACTGACATAATGTTCTGTCTACTTTCCACTGTAGCTAAAGAACTACCCTGCACTTTCATGAAGAGATTTCATTCGAGGATTGCTTATAACTAAGTTCTCACGTACAAAGTCAAATGTTCAACAGAATAGGAAATGGGAAGAAAGGAGGATGCAAACAAGGCTGTGTTTTTCTACTTCAAGGTTTTAAAGCAAAGCCTTTAAAATGCCACATACTGGGCCAGGGATATAGTTCAGTGGCACAGTCCCTGTCTGCAAAGCACAAGATCCAGAATTTGATTCCCAGGACTGCAATAAAATAAAATGCAACATATTAAAAACTTACTTAAAAAAAACTTTTTTTCATAGCTCAACAAATCACCGGATTAAAAATGCTTGATAACACAAATCAAACACAAGCAGAGCAAAATAAATCTCACCATAAATTACTTCTTGTTGTTTGACCACATCTTTCTTTTGCTGTTTCAGAAATTTGCTGTCCACTACTCGACTCCAGGACTCTGCTTCTAGCTGTTTGGAATCTATCTCAAAGTCTCCCATTAGCTGTCCTTCGTTCATGTCTGTACCTACTCCTCAAAATATCAAAAAGATCAATATGAGAACCTTGACATTGTAACCTCTAAAAAGCCAGGCTAGACTATTCTCAGGGTGATAAATTAGACATAGATCTGTACTGATATATGGGACACTCATGGAAAGTATATCTTAGTAGTGGAGAACAATCAAATCCTGTTTAGGAATGACAAACTATATTCAAGGCTGGATAAAAATGACAACCATGACACGCATCACACAAAATTAAGACATACTTCCTACTACCTGGAAAGGATGTGCTACACTTACATATTTAAAGAGAACAGTCTTATAATTCTGCCAACATGAATGAAATGAAGAAAAAGCATTTGTAGTAAAGAGTACACCCAAAATAAAACCAGTGCCATTTTTCAAAGGACAGCTCAGAGTTGGCTAAGTGTAATTATCAGGTCATTATGATGTGTTCGAAGATTTATAATTTAAAGAATCTTCAAAGTAAGGAAGAACAGATAGTATTGTTCATTAACGCTAGCATATTGCAACATAACATGGGCTCTTTAGAGACATGTAACACTGCACAGGCCATAACTATTTCTTACCTTCATCCGTAAGTGATTCTGTGGACTCATTGACCTTGCTGATTTTATTTAGTGAGTCTGTTGAGTGTGACAGGAATTTCCAGGTGTTTGACATGTTCTCCTCACTGCCAACTCTGGGAACAAAAATAGTTCTATACTGTTGTAATATATATTCTGGTAAGCATATTTGTATTCTTAAATGAGCACCTGAAAAACCCTAAAACTGTAGCTGTAAGCTCTTCTCTGACTGAAGATAGACTATTTGTTTAGGTATATATTGCTACATGGAATACTATTAAAGAAGTTTGGGAGCATTTAGAATCACTGCAAAATCAAACCTGTTTAACTTTCTGAGCCTTTTTAAAAAAGTGATTAGAAACAAAGAGAAATTTACAAAGGTATTTTCATTTGTTATCTGAATATTACATTTTTACCCTCCATGTTCCCTAAATAACAACTGACCATGGATTTATGTAATGAACTATATTCTTAGGACTTTCTTAATCCCAATTCACCAGCTAGCATAGTAAACACAAAATGGATGTTTGTTATACAGCACAAAAACATCAGTTAAATTCTGAGTTTTAAGAATCAACTTTTCAAAGTTATACTGTAAATATACTTTGTAATATAACTTTGAGAAAAAGACACACTAAAAATATAAACAAAACAATCTAAAGCTTTTTTAAAGGAGTGAATTTTAATCAACATTGAACTTGGGAAATATAGTCTGAAGGAGATTTTATACCCTTTAGTTCAGAATTTGTCCTGAAAATTTTTTTTTAATGCATTTAGTATAGGGGATAAAGGGCCTACGGGGTCTCACTACATAGATTGCACTTATAGTGATCCTCCTGTTTTCAGCCTCATGGGGTTATAGCTGGGGTTATAGCCATGTACTATCATGCCCAGTCTCAAATGCTGGCTCGGTGTGCCCCAGGGGCAGGGTCAGCACAACACACAGGGGATGGAACCCTGCCCCTATGCTCTGTCTAAGCTGGTGCTTTAGTCTGCTGAGCTATCAGGCCAGCCCTCCTGAAATGTTCTGAGTCCTGCATTTGACATGCCTTACAGGAACTGGATAGACAGGGGGCATCTCACCAAAGCCAGTCAGCAACATAGTCAATCCTATGCTAATAACTCAATAGGCACACTGCCTAAACAGCCAGTAGCCACAACAACTTCTGCAGGACTACAAAAACACAAAGGAATAGGTACATAGGGGCCTGTAACTGACTTCTATGAAACTAAAGAGGTAAGAGGCAAGGCTGGGAAACATTTAAAAAGAAACAAGGTAACCAGGTTCACAGGTATAACAGAAAAGCGGTATCTAAAAATATAAACATGTAGCTTCAAACAAAAATTTCTATTTTATTTTTTTCCTATTTTTTCTTTTGAATTAAGACATCTTTCTAGAACTCAGGCTTTTCAAAAACAGGGCTAATCATGTACAAATGGCCAGAGCAACCAGCCTGATAATAGTTTTTGCAGTACCAGGGATTGAACTCAGTAAGGACCCTGCACTTGCCAGGCAAACACTTATTCTACTGACCTATCTTCCCCAGCCCCAAAGGTTGAGAAGGACTTTATTTGGCTTGCTCAGGCTGCCTTAAGGGTAGGTCTGGGGATCAAACCGCCATCCCCTGTGCCTGACTAGGATTGCCTGCACGGGTGCTTAAACTACTGAGCTAACCTGAAAGCCCTTGATAATGGTATTTAAAGGAGATCTGTATGACAAAATGGCAGCTGAAACATTACCTCCAATTCACAGTCCCTTTCTCCTGTGTCCAACGCCCATCTGTATACCATGATTTTATGCACTTGTTTCTCAAAAGAAGCATCTCATGTCAAATGATGTGACTGTTATGCTCCTGTCCCCCAGGTGTCAACTAGCTAAACCTCCACTTACCCAGTGATGTTCTGTATGGAGACACTTTTGGAGAGAGGGGCACTCTGTTGGGACCGTCTGTTAGTGAACACTGGCGCAGCCATGGGTTCTTCAGCCAAGAGGACTGCAGATCGGGGGCGCTCCTTGGGCTGTGAGGCTATGAAGGCAGAGAGGACATGATCTCAGCATCACCTATCCATCCTATCCTATTACTGATATATTTTATAAATGCTAAATAAAAGTAAATGCTCTGAAACACATTGGTCTTTGGGGTGTAAGCTGGTACAAAAACTATGGAGGACAGTTTGTAAGAAACTACTAAAACTATTAATGTCTCTCTTTTCTGATCCATTGATTCCAAAAAACGTGTTTATTCTATGAGATATAGTTGCATGAAGTTACTCAGTGTAACACTGTTGATAGTGGCAAAAGACCAAAAATGACATGAGTACTGAGAGAGTGGTAAGGTGTAGTACATCATACATTAGAGTATGATGCAACACTGAGGACACAGCCATGTACTGACAACAAAGTGTGTAGTAAAGGGAGAAAGAAAACATCAAGGGATATAACAAAGCACACAATACATTATTGTTTTTGCTTAAAAAAGAGTCCATGTTAATATTTGCTTTAATATGGTATTTCTGGAAGATAAGTTATGTTAAAATACTGCATATTTAAAATATGTAAACTGCCGGGCGTGGTGGCTCATGCCTGTAATCCCAGCACTCGGGAGGCTGAGGCAGGAGGATCGGTGCAAGTTCGAGACCAGCCTGGGCTACAAAAGTGAGCTCAAGGCCAGCCTCAACTGCAAAGCGAGACCCTGTCTCAAAAAGAAAAAAATAATAAAATAAAATATGTAAACTAATAAAAATAAGATTGAAAAGATTTTAAGGGTAAAAGGAATCTTACAGATAACTAAGACTAATGCTTTTTGAAATTCCATCATGAAATAACCAAAGAACTGACACAGTATGAAATTCCCAGCCCCATTTGTCCAATGGGGCAGACCTAGGAGTATATATATTTTGTAGCTTAATGATTCTTCTGATCATTAAGAGCAGATTTCGATTAATTTTTTTTTTAACTTATGAAGAAAATTTAGTATTTCCTTAGTACTACAAATGTCACAAAGCTATTTGACTCTCCTATTACATATTTCTCTTTACTATGACCAGAGGGAAAACTGGAGCTCTAACTTGCTAAAGCAGTTATACTGGCACATGGTTAACAAGTCATTTTCCCTTGATAAATAAGCTTGGGTCCAAGCCATGAACCCCATTATCTGCCTAAGCAGGCAGGTCAAGAGCTAAATGTGGGGTAAGACAGGGGTAGCTGTTGTATATGCTTCAGGATACTTCTGGTTTAACAGATATTAACATAATCATTCATTTCCAATTCAAATTCTACGATAGACAAAACAATAAAACACCGTGCCCCAAATAGGATATACTCTAACATTTTGCTGTAATGAATACATGGACTAAGACACAGTCCATGTCCCCACAGAGAATCAGAGCAACAGTAGAAAAGAAAATACACTTCAGTATGAAGAGTCCAAAGCCTACCTCAGTTTCAAAAGGCTGGCCAAGAAGCAAATACAACACAATGGAGGAAGAAGCAGTAGCCCTTGAAGAAAGTGGACCGGTCAGAAGAAAAAAGACATTCTGTTTTTGTTTCTGCAGTACCGGGGATTGAACTCAAGACCCTCCCTGGCCCCACATTCTAAAGATTATATAAATGAAGGCAGAAAAACATGTGAGTTACAAAAAAAGGGAAAAAAGAGGAAGCAAGAGGTGTATATAAAGCAGTAGAGGAAGGATAAGAGGAGCAGAATTCCATGTAGAGCCCTAAAAATTATAAGGAACAAGTTGTATCTCCTAAGAGGCAGTCTAGGAGAACAAAAACAGTAGCTTTTCCTTTTTTATTTTTGTGAAATCAGTCCAGTAGCTGGCTGAGTAAACTCCTTACAGTCTAATGCAAAGCACCTACCACTGAGTACTTGGTAACTTCATTTAAACTTGACTTCCTATGATCCTATTACCACTGGTCTTTTACAGAGGAGGAAAATGACGAATAGAGAGATTAATAACATTTAAGTTTACACAGTTAATCAACAATGGTGCTGGGAGTCAGGCCTATAAAATGTGAGTCTAAAATTATATTCTCAACCACTAACCTGCCTCAGGAAGATAAAGTATTTGTGCAGATCAGAGGTCATATATATCAAGGATCTTGTACAGAATGGGACTTTCTTTTTTTTCCTTCCTTCCTTCCTTCCTTCCTTCCTTCCTTCCTTCCTTCCTTTTGTATTTAGTACAGGGTCTACAGGGTCTCACTACACAGATCAAACTCATAGTGACTCTCATGTTCTCAGTCTCCCAGCACTTGTAAAAGGCATGTGGAATGGGCTGGATCACAGGTGGAAGTGGGTGTCAATCTGGAAAAGCATCTCTTCTAGTTGTCTCTATGTAGGGATGACTAATAACCAGCCTTACTATGTCTGAAGGGAATTTACATTACATGGGTGTGCAGACTGGCACTGCTGTCCTGGAGCTGTCTGGAAGCACTTACAGAACAACAGCATAAAGCAGTGATTCCTAAAGTTAAGAGAATATCAAGATCATCTAGAAAAATCTATAGAACAGAACACTGGGCTTCCTCTCCAGAATTTAGGGTAGGGTCTAGGTAAAGCCTAAAAATCTGCATGTCTGAGTGATCCTAGAACTACACTTTGAAAAACACTGCCTTAGAAAGTTCTCATACAGATTCCTAGGGAACTGATTAAGAAGGTAAGTGTTACTATATTATTTGTGTTAAGAGTTGGAAGCAATTTCAACAATCTGTTTTGTAGGTGATAATTTAAAATGTGAGATATATACAAACACTTATTAAAGGTAGCAAGCAGCAGTCTGATACAACAGCTTATAGCAACATGCATAATTCAAAATGATATTTAGTGAAAAAGAATATATAAACATTAGATTTGGCTCACAATGGCTGCCGCCGGGCTTTGCCGCAGGGGAAGAGCGCGGGATTGGAGGGAATAGGCAGGAGGCACTCGGCAGATATAAATGCTCCAAATGGCCTTGGAGCTCCACACGGTGCGCTCGCAGAAATTCTGCCGGCGCATTTCTAGGCCTTGACCAATAAGCCCTCCTGGAAACGAGAACTCTAATTCTCGGGCCTGTGTTTTTGCTCCACCCAATTGGAAATAAGAGATCCTGAGAAGTTTGCAGCTTTAAAATAATTCTCCATCTGTTGAGTGTTTTTACCAAGGGCCATGATCCAAAGGAACCAGAGCAATTGAGGAAGCTATTTATTGGTGGTCTGAGTTTTGAAACTACCGATGATAGTCTTTGAGAAATGGGGCACACTCACAGATTGTGTGGTAATGAGAGATCCTCAAACAAAACGCTCCAGAGGCTTTGGTTTTGTGACTTACTCTTGTGTTGAAGAGGTGGATGCAGCAATGTGTGCTCAACAAAGTGGATGGGCATGTAGTGGAACCAAAGAGAGCTGTTTCTAGAAAGTAAAGCATGGTGCCCATCTAACAGTGAAGAAAATTTTTGTTGGTGGTATCAAAGATACAGAAGAATATAATTTGAGAGACTACTTCGAAAAATATGGCAAGATTGAAACCACAGAAGTTATGGAAGACAGGCAGAGTGGGAAAAAGAGAGGATTTGCTTTTGTAACTTTTGATGATCATGACATAGTTGATAAAACTGTTGTTCAGAAATACCACACTATTAATGGGCATAACTGTGAAGTGAAAAAGGCCCTTTCTAAAGAAGAGATGCAGTCTGCTGGATCACAGAGAGGCCATGGAGGTGGATCTGGCAACTTTATGGGTCGTGGAGGAAACTTTGGAGGTGGTGGAGGGAATTTTGGCTGTGGTGGAAACTTCGGTTGGAAGAGGAGGTTACGGTGGCGGAGGAGGTAGCAGCAGAGGTAGTTATGGAGGAGGTGATGGTGGATACAACGGATTTGGAGGGGATGGTGGAAACTATGGTGGTGGTCCTGGTTACAGTACTAGAGGCGGGTATGGTGGTGGTGGACCAGGATATGGAAACCAAGGTGGTGGATACGGTGGTGGTGGAGGAGGATATGATGGTTATAACGAAGGAGGAAATTTTAGTGGTGGTAACTATGGTGGTGGTGGGAATTACAATGATTTTGGAAATTATAGTGGACAACAACAGTCAAATTATGGACCCATGAAAGGGGGCAGTTTTGGTGGAAGAAGCTTGGGCAGTCCCTATGGTGGTGGTTATGGATCTGGTGGTGGAAGTGGTGGATATGGTAGCAGGTTTTAAAAACAACAGAAAAGGGCTACAGTTCTTAGCAGGAGAGAGAGCAAGGAGTTGTCAGGAAAGCTGCAGGTTACTTTGAGACAGTCGTCCCAAATGCATTAGAGGAACTGTAAAAATCTGCCACAGAAGGAACAATGATTCATAGTCAGAAAAGTTACTGCAGCTTAAACAGGAAACTCTTCTGGTTCAGGACTGTCATAGCCACAGTTTGAAAAAAGTGCAGCTATTGATTAATGCAATGTAGTGTCAATTAGATGTACATTCCTGAGGTCTTTTATCTGTTGTAGCTTTGCCTTTTTCTTTCTTTTCATTACATCAGGTATATTGCCCTGTAAATTGTGGTAGTGGTACCAGGAATAAAAAATTAAGGAATTATTAACTTAAAAAAAAAAAAAAACATTAAATGGCATAACCCAGTTTAAATTCAATGGAAAGAATTCAGAGAGACCTCACCCATAAGCATATGTCTAACACATTTAACAAGCAACATTTCATTTGTTCCATACAATTGTGAGGACAGAGACTGCACAAGGAATCGGCTCATAGCCAGGGCTGGAGTGCTGCCTTTGAAGCTAATGTACACATTGCTACAGAGGCCTTTACAGATAGCTTGGTGGTATAACACTAAGCTACTGACCAATAAATGAACAGGATAAAACGAGAGCTCCTTACTACACAACAGGGGTTTGAATAGTGAGGAGGACTAAGAAATGTAAGCCACACAACAAAGCCAGTCAAAACCGCGTTTTGAAAAGTGGGTCAAGCTACTTACGTTTGTTTCTCAGGATGACAGGCAACGATGATGTGTCCTGTGCCTGAAAGTTTCCTTTGGGCTGCTAAAGAAACAGAATAAATTCATGAGGATGGTACTGACAACTCATGCTACTAGACTAGCAATTCCTCAAGAGGAGCATCAGAACCTTTCTCATTTGTCTCTCCAGTGACTAGCATTTATAAGATGTAAAACTCTTTGGTAAAATGCTCACTTTAGGTGGCTTTCGGGTTAGCTCAATGGTTTAAGCACTTGCATTGGCAATCTCAGTCAGGCACAGGGGACAGTGGTTTTATCTCCACCCCAACCCTTAAGGCAGCCTGAGCCAGCTTAAACAAACAAACAAACAAAAAAAAAACAGGCACCCGCGACGGGTAAGCCCCTGCGCCCCTCTGCACCGCCTCTGCGTTCCCGCGACTAACTTCCTGTCCCAGCCCAGCCCAAACCCCACCGCTGGGAGCTGAGCCCCCGCGCCGGCTGGGTCAGGATCCTTGGCCTGCCTTCCCTTTCCCCGCCCCCCCCCCTTTTTTTTGAACCCCTCCAGCCCATGCTCCAGCACTGAACCCATCAAAT
>PVJA010009010.1:0-62155 GCA_004027025.1 Myocastor coypus
GAAAAAAAAAAAAAAAAAAAAGAAATTATCAGCAGAGTGAAAAGACGACCCACAAATTTCGAAAAGATTTTAACTAATAACAATTCAGACAAAGGTCTTCTATATAGAACCTATAAAGAACTGAAAACCATTAGGGTCCCAAAATTCAAAGACCCAATCCAGAAATGGGCATCTGAGATGAGCACACATTTCTCACAGAAAGAAATTCAGCAAGCCTATTAGCACATGAAAAAATCCTCTACATTGCCAGCCATCCATGAAATGCAAATTAAAACAACACTTAGATACCATCTCTCCCCAGAAAGAATGGCTATCATAAAGAAATCAACCGGCAACAAATGCCAGAGAGGCTGCGGAGAAAAAGGAACCCTACTCCACCACTGGTGGGAATGCAGATTGGTGCAACCATTATGGAAAGCAGTGTGGAGACTCCTTTAAAAACTAGAACTGGAAATCCCACTCAATCCAGCTATCTCCCTACTGGGAATTTTTCCAGAAGAACTGAAAACATTATACCATAGTGGTATCTGTGCACCTATGTTTATAGCGGCCCGATTTGTAACAGCCAATCAAAATGCCCATCATTGAAGAATGGTTAAAAAAAGATGTGGTATTTTTATACAATGGAATATTACTCAGCTATAAAAAATGATAAACTGGAAGACTTCATATATAAATGGATGCATATTCAACATATACTCATAAGTGAAATAAACCAGACCTACACTTGTAAATATCGTATAAAGAAGAAATAAAAATGGAAAGGCATAACACAGCTGAATGGAAATCAAAGATTTTTGAAGCAACACTAAAACTACGCTTGGAATGCGTGTCATTTGGGACTTTTAGATGTGTGCTGCTTCTAATGTAAGCTCAGTTACTGCTATACTCTCTCTCTCAAGTAAATGGTTGCTTAACAAAAAAATAAAAAAGGGTATTAACTGAGAATAAGAGACTAGGTAATTTTCTGGTCTAGGAGATTATGGGACCTCAGGGGAAAGGGATAAATGAAGTGTAGTGTGCCTAGGGAGAGTCACCTAGGGAGAAAACATTGTCTCAAGCTTTCGCAGAGAGCAAACTGGTCAAGCAATGGCTGTGACTCATCCCAATGTCTGACACTGACAAGAGTTCTACAAAGCACTGTATATGGTTCAAAGTTAATCCTAAGGAGATTTGACCTTGGAAAATACAAATGACAAAAGTTTTGTTAGATAGGTCTTGCTTTAACTTGCCCTTGATCACCCAGCAGAAAAGCTTAACTACGACGCATAAAACACAGAGCTGGATTAGTATGGTGAGCTGTAAGAGGCTTAAATCAACAGCCTTCAATATTGTCAGTTTCACCAGTAACCCACTTCAATTATGAAACATTGGACTGTGTATACAACTACTTCCTCCTAGTTCAAGGAGAACTTTTTCTTCTTCTTTTTTTTTTTTTTTCTGAATCAATATCGATTAGAAAATTTATCACATCTACACCCTGTGCCCTGTATAAGTTTTATGAGGTCAACAATATGCAGTGTGTCAATTATTGCGAGTGTGCTACTAACATTTTGAAACTCTCATATTGTTCTTATTAAAAGTAATAAAAAAAAGAAGTTAAAAAAAGAAAAGAAAAAGAATTGTTAGCATCATACACACAAAAATGGTATTACTGAGGAATTAGTAATCTGACATATTAATAATGGCAGCAAGAAAATATAATAAAACATTAAATTACAGTAAAGAAGGATAATATAGACAAAAATATCAAGGGATTCTAGAAATCATAAATTCATACACCAGCATCACTTTTCTTTATAGAGTACTTTTTTGGGGGGAGTTGAGATAATCTCACTATGTAGTTAAGCCAGACATTAAAGAGACTGACATGGGGCTTGGCAGGAAGGCTCAGTGGTCTAAAGTACCTGCTTAGGAAAGCTTAGGTGGCTGCAGGGACCAAGGTTCAATCCCCGGCACCACACGCTGTGCCAGCCCTGCACTCAGGGAAGGCTGAGCCAGCCATAAAAATGAATAAACAAACAAAGTTCTGAAACAAGAAAAAATATCAAATAAATAAAATTCTTAAAAAAAAAAAAAAAAAAAAAAGAGAGACTGACAGTCTTTAAAGTAATATACTCTTTTCACAAATGTTTTTGGTTTTGGTAGATACAGTTATTTTTCATTAAATTATGACTTTTTTTGCCTGGGCATGAAACTTAATAATAAAGCGCTTACCTCGCATGCATGAGACCCCAGTTCAATAATCACCAAAAAAAAAGAAATTGCAAAATATAGAAATTTTATTTTTGTTATTTTAAAATCTATTGATATTTTTTTAAATGTTTTGGTTTCAATGCCTAATATAGCAAATATTGCTAGACACTCCAATAAAAGCTTTTAGGGAAAGTAATCTTTAAGAGTGTAAGGCATTTTAAGACAAAAAAAGTCTAAGGACCACTATACTATAAGAACACAGATTAAGTCTCTTGACTCTTGAGAGTTTGCAGAGGACCATACCTGTTTAGCAAAAAATATTGTATCAAGTCTGGAGTCCTGAACCACAGAGCCTGCTGGTTCTTCTCCTGGCTGCCACTTGAAAAGAAAAATTAACCCATGAACTGGCCTACAAAAAAAGGCAATTAATAATAATTAGTGACATCAAAACATGATTCTTTTACAATATACTGGTAATATATAATGCAATGCAAGTGAAATAAACTAAATGAGGAAATTTTAAAATTGTCATTCATCACCAAAATGTTGCCATAAAGACTAATAAAACTAAAACTCCTATCAGTTAAGGTAGAACTACAATAAAAGTTTTATTTTTCAAATTCATACGCTATTCATTTGTACCTTGTATCACCTCACTTAAAAACGGAACACTGAAATTATACTAGAAGCTAGAAGCTACCTACTCTAGACTGAAACTCAAAATCCATAAAGTTCTTAAGGGATGTTTATAGATGAATAACTGATAACATGTATGATATTAAAGAGTCACTTTCATATAATTATTAGATCCATGTACAAATGACAGTAAGAATGTCTGCAATCGCCTCCTACATAGTGAAATCACTCACATTCCTAATGGAACCACTGAGGCACTTGAAAAGTTAAGTCATTACTTTTGACTTCCCTCCAGTGCTTTATAGTAGCCTTTCTCTCAACAAAAGTATTTCCTTTCTATTTTCTAAAATTTATTTTGTAGTGCTAGGGCATGAACTCATGCTAAGCAAGTACTGTGCCACTGAGCTACTGTGCTAGCCTCTCTATCTTTTCATAAACAGATTAAATGTTACACTGTCTTTTTTCTTTGGTCTTTTTGAGATAGGGTCTCACTGTAGAGTTCAGGCTGACCCTGAGCTCACTTTTGTGACCCAGGCTTGTCTTGAACTTGCATGGATCCTCCTGCCTCAGCCTCCCAAGTACTGGGATTACAGGTGTGCGCCACCACGCCCAGCTTATACTGTCTTTTTAACCTTGCCTAATCTCAGCCAAAAGTAATTTTTATCTAAAATGGTTGTTTTTTTGTGGGGAAAACGTAGAATCAAACCAATTCCTTGTTACTATTGAAAATAGTAGCATTCTTCATTAGTCCCCATTTTCCCTTTTTAAAGCTGATACCTTGTTCCCCAATTTTAAGAATCCTTTTGCAGATATAAGGGCCACGCTTGAGGATATGGAAGCTGACAGTAAAAAGGAGGCCTAAGAAGTCATGCTGATCAACAATAAGAAGAGGAAAATTCTCCCTTACATCTACATTTGGAATTGTACCTTTCCTAAGAAACAATGTGATAATGTATAAATAATTCATTTATTTTTGTGGGTTAGGAATTGAAGCAAGGGCCTTTACAAGGAACAATATTCCAGCACTTTCGTTTTTTAGTTTTAGACTGGGTCTAACTTGCCCAGGTCTCTCAGAGTACTGAGATTACAGGTGTACACCACCATATTTGTTCTCAATTACTCTCAATATTCAGTATTTTTTTGATGTTTCTGTAGACTAACCTGTTATTCATGTTTTTCTTTTTTTATGGCAAATTTTATAAAACATCGCCAGTCAGAATTCCGTGAAAATAAAACTATAAAAATTGGGGTTTTGAAGGTTTTTTGTTTTTTTTTTTTTGTATTCAACATTGAACTCAGGATCTTTTGCTTGCCAGGCAGGCGCTTACGCCACTGAGCTATCTGCCCCACCCAAAAATTTAAGTTTGAATCTCCCGCAAGTTATATATCTATGAGCCTCTGGTTTTTGGCTATAAAACCAGAATACCTAATTCACAGGATTAAAAAAGACTTAAAGAAGATAATATACTCAGCCTTCAATATTCATGTAAAATAAACACAGACCTAACTATCCTTTAAGTTTGCCAAAGCATAATAGTGTATGTCTAACAGAACTGTAATTTTACTTACTTTAATTTTTCAAAACTCTCAGGTTCTAAACTCCATATTTCTTCTACCTGGGCACCTCGGCAACCTGAAATAAAAATTATTTTCTTTATAAAAACTTCATGTTTCATGATGTATCTTTTAAAGGCACATCTGAGGGACAATAAGACATGACAAATTAGAATAAACCTGATAAAGCTCAAAACCAAATTTTATTACTCTCTTTAGTAATTCTCAATTAATTGTATGGAGAGTATATCCTAATTTTTTAAAGTTTCAAGAATTTATTACCATTAAATCAGCATCTTAACTGTTGTGGTTCTCTCAATCTCTCACTCTTCTTCAGCTACTAGGTTTCCCTTACTCTGTCCTTAGCCCTCTTCCCTTTTTTTATTATTATATACTTTTTTCCTTCTGGGAAAATACTTCATAGTTATTTTCTTATCAGTTTTCATTCTAGATTTTTTTTCGTAAGTTTTAATTGTATGTTTTAAACTATGTCACAATCACCTCCTTTTTCCTCTCAAAATGTTCTTCTATGACAGTGGTCTTTAACTAGAGTATTTCCGTACCTTAGGGAGCATCCACTAATTTTTACAGATACTTTTTATTGTTGCCATTGTCATTAAAGTGTACAAGAGTACTACTGGCATCTAGTGTTAGAGGGATTATCTGGCTGGGAGAAGTGGCACATACCTAGTTCCAACTACTGAGGAGACTGAGGTGGGAAGATGGCCCAAGCCCAGGGGCTTGGTGTTAGCCTGAGCAACATAGCAAAATACCATTTGATAGTTTAAAAAAAAAAATTAAAATCACTGGGTCCAGGAGCTGGGGAGATAGCTCAGTAGAATAAGCACTTGCCTGGCAAGTGCAAGGGCCTCAGTTCAATTCCCTATTCTGCTAAATAAATAAGTAGGTAAATAAGTAAGTAAATAATCACTTGGTCCAGCCAAGTATGGTGGCACACATCTGTAACCCCAGTACTTGAGAGGCTGAGGCAGGAGGATCGCTGTGAACTCAAGGCCAGCCTGAGCTACATAGAAAGACTCATCTCAAAACACAAAAGAAGAAAAAAGAAAAAACCCTATTAAATAAAAGTGCCCCCAAATCTTCTACAGAGGAAGAATTTCAAATGATCCTTTAAAAGTTGTATGCTAAATACATTTATAAGCAAATAGCACAGTACTCAACTATTAGTTTGAGTACTATTTCCCTATATACATTCAATAGCCAAAATACCATATAACAGAAAATCAAATAAACAATGATTGCAGAGAACTGGATCTTAAGCTGAGCAACCACCTTAAAGTTCTTAACCTTAAGAATACAAACTCTCTGACCCTGTTTTCTAGCATATATATGAAATGAAGTTATAGCCTGCTTCACTCAATATATGACTTTTTTTTGAGCAACAAGGTACTCAAACTCTAAACACAAAGAATTTAATGTAGGGCTGGGATTTTAGCTCAGTGGTGCAGCACCTGCCTGGCAAAGGTGAGGTCCTGAGTTCAATTCCTGGTATTGCCCCCAAAATATTTGATGCAAGCTCCTCTATTAATATATACTAAATAAAAAGTTGGGAAAGAGAAGAAGACTTACAAGTTAATGAAATACATATACTCACAAAATAACTTCTCTGTGCCAAGGCCAAGCTCAGTTCTAGCCTCTACCAAGGGCAGATATTAATAAACTAGTATCATAGCACTTACAACTCAAGGACAGTAGAACATGCATGGTATATATAAAGGCTCTATAACACATGTTCTACAAGTTCAGAAGTGGGACAGATTGTATCTGTGCTTGCTAAGAACTTTCACGAATAACTGAACTGTGTCTGAAATAGGATGATCATGATTTGTCACCTAAACCAGAATACTGTTTCAAAGGAAAAAGGGATGCTAAAATTAAATGACAGTTTACAAACACTTAAGTACTAACACATCCATGATATTAGTGGCCTCTAACATAGTATCTCCCTAAAAATAATTTCCAAAGTAGCCTTCTTAGAAATACAACTGGAGTCCCCAAAAATACTCTTGGTGAGGCTCCGCCAAATTGTTGCCAGTGCTTTCCTTAAGTAGTCAGCATGTTATCTTCCAACAGAAAGGTATTTATTCTTCTAGACAAAGTCTCAACAAATTGCCCAGAATTGCCTTCAACCTGCAATTAATTCTGCTGCCTCAACCACCTTTGTAGTCAGGATTACAGGGATGCACGTTTGCGATGGCATCCAAGAAGTAGTTGATAATATTAATCTATTCATTTAACCTTACAAATCTACCAAAAGCAGTAGGAATTAGGAATGGCAGCAACTTTTGGACCTTCCATAAAATACCTGTGCATTGTGTTATCCCATAGTACAAACAAATAAATGCAAACTGGTTAATGTGACCAAATAGAAAAAATGGATGAAGAGTTCTCAAACAATCTCTCCAAAAACAAGGACAACACAAATACTTCAATTGAATTGGAAGCCCTAAACTGGAGGCACTGTCAGCTTGGACTCTACTCAACCCCATTTGGGAGCCTAACACTAGTTAACTCCCAAGCCTATACTTCTTACGAGAAAGCCAGGTATTAACTTGGCTCTCTCCTCAAAGCAAGGAGAAATATACCTTAGAAGTGGGCTTTCATGTTAAGCCAGCAGCATTCTGACTCAAGTCATTCCAATATGCCTCACACAGATCAGTTGTTACAAATAGGATAACTCAAGACTTCCCATCATGCTAGGAGTCTGCATGTTACTAACATACCCAACTGTATATGAGCTAATGTCTCAGACCTAAAGAAAAGCTCAATATAAAAACATAAGCACAAAGCCACTTGAATTTGTAATGTATGTACTGCAAGAAACAAACACATTTGTCATGGACCTTATAAGGCAAGTAAGATTAATCACAGTGTCACAATAGAATAGTTGGCAGGAAAAGGAAAAGCAGGACCAGGAATATACCTCAGTGGAACAAGCACCTACCTGGCAAGTCCAAGGTCCTCAATTTGACTCCCAGTTCAAAAACAAAAACAAAAAGGAAAAGTAGATACTGTTCAGAGACTATTTCAATGGGCTTTTCCTGTTTTTACAAGTCTTCTGAGAGGGATCACTGGCATTGCTTACACTTCCCCCTCAGCTTTGTTTCATCTTTTGAAACCTGGTCTTAGTATGTCATTAAGTTGTCTATGCTGGGCTCAAACTTGCAACACTCCTGCCTCGACCTAAAACTACTAGGATAATAGGAATAGGATTATGGTTTGGGTTTCTAGTGTTGTTTATTTATTTATTTTTGCAAGGTTAATGATGTAATACAGAACACATTTTATAATATTTTATAATGAATTATCCAAAGAACTATATACAACAAGTGCAGGAAACCTATCTACACACTAAATACTAAAGAATCCAGCTGAGGTCCTATCCCAGAGTTCATAATATTGCCTCACCCAAGTCCAACTGGAAGCCCATAGCCCACAACAAAGTTTTATGCAGGCCTGCTTCATGGATGTGTGCTAGAAAGACCCAAAGGTCAGTGGTGGAAGCTAGGAGGTCTATTTCAGCAGGATAAAAGATCTGTTCCAGCAGGCTAAGGGATCTGAACTAGAGCTAGAAAACAACACTGAATGTAAGCACCAAAGCTCCCCTAAATATATCACAGCCATCCGCAGGAACAGTGAAGTCCTGAGCTCTCCCAGTGATGAGGAAAGCTGAGTTCCTATTAGGAAAGCCAACGTAACAAGCTTCTCCCTTGAGCAGCGCACCACCTCCCCCTCCAGAGCCAGGAACCAATGCTCAAGATGAGGACCATAAATAGCTCCTCCAAAGTTCCTTGGGAAAGCCAGCATGACAAAGTCCTCTTACAGCACAGCCCAGGAGAACTAGCAGCTTCCAACAGCTTCTCCAAACAGCAATCCTAACAGCATTTGGACAGCTTTTCCTGTTCTGCTTTTATGCTGCTGGCAACAATCCTCAGGTGGGCTTCCTGCTCCAGCACCATACAGTTTAATTTAGCTTAATAAGATGTAATAAGTTGACCACCAGATAGAAATCCACCACAACAGGAATGTACCAGTATACTCCACTGTTTTCAACTAGTTTTTCACTAATGTTCACACAGTACACAGATTTGGAAGACTGAGACAACTGCAGCAGATGCAAGACTTATAGCTCTGAATAAAAATAATGCCCAGAGAGAAAAGTTGAGCAAGTTTAATGAAGCAGCCTCTTTATATGACTGAGCTTTTCCTAAGCTCAGTTTCTCAACTGTAAGACAGACTCACTGTGTGCAAAGCATCCATGTTGGTCTATCTCTATCCCTAGGTTCCCTAAGGGAACCCATATAAATAAGAATCCCCTGCCATGTAGTACTACGAGTAATACAATCCTTTACCTGTACACCAGATGTTGGACAGTATTTATGAAACTGGCAAGACGTGTTAAGTCACAGGCAAAGTAAGATCTAACCCTTCATGGGGCTGGGGAGACAGCTCAGGGGTACAAGTCCCTGCCTGGCAAGTGCTAGGTCCTGAGTTTGATCCCCAGTTCTACAAAAGAAGGAAGGAAGGAAGGAAAAGGGGAAGGGGAAGGGGAAGGAGGAGGGAGGGAGGGAGGCAGGGAGGGAGGGAGGGAGGAAGGAAACAAGAGAAGAGAAGAGAAGAGAAGAGAAGAGAAGAGAAGCGAAGCGAAGCGAAGCGAAGCGAAGCGAAGCGAAGAGAAGCGAAGAGAAGCGAAGCGAAGCGAAGAGAAGAGAAGAGAAGAGAAGAGAAGAGAAGAGAAGAGAAGAGAAGAGAAGAGAAGAGAAGAGAAGAGAAGAGAAGAGACAAGACCTAACCCTTCATACTTCTTAACAGATACAAGGCTTTGATAAATGCCTTTTGCTCTTACTGGCATAACTGCACATTGTTTTTTGTTTTGTTTTTAGTTTAATAGTGACTTCTGAGTGCTGACCTAAACCACTTAGTTATCATTTTAATTGTATTACTGGATAATACAATATTGTCATTTTACATTTTGTAAAATTTTATTTGGAACTTTTATAATTATCTTGATTATGGATACATATGTAGTGTTTCTTTGGTGTGAACAAGGTAATGACTGCCCTCAGAGAATGTTACATAGTATTCCTTTCTCACCAATTTTGTTTTTAAAAATTATACAGTATTGATATTATTTCTTAAACATTACACAGAACTTAACAGTGCTGGCTAGAATTTCTTCATAAAAATTTAAGTTACAACTTTATTCTCATAATAAATATGACTATACTTGTTATTTCTTCTTGAGTTTCAGTGACATAGCTTTAAAAGAATCTGTACACTTTCACCTAAATTATCTCATTTATTGATACAAAATTCTTTGTACTTCTTTATTATCCTTTTCGTATCTGGAGAGCCTGTAATGATGTCTCCTTTCTCATTCCTATTTTGGTAATTTATATTTCTTTTTTCATCAGCCTGGCTAGAGGTTTATCAAAATTTACTGATCTTAAAAGAAGCATTTTGGTCTCATTAATTTTATCCACTGTTTTTCTCTAATTTCAATTCTGATTTTCACTATTTTGTTTTACCTATTTACTCAAGGTCAGTAGTAGTGGTGAACCCATCTAGCTGTTCACTGAACGCTGTGAAGTGAACAAACTGAACTTCATTGAAGCCATCACTGCTCTAGGGCAGTGCTCTTCATTTTCTAGTCCCTTAAAAAAATGAAAGCTGGATCACTGGTCTTATAGAAAGTTTGTTCTTTCTAGCCTATTATTCTCCTGGGGCTAAAAGAAGAAACACACCGTTTGTTTAAACTATCACAATCTGTTTTTGGTATATTTATGTAGTATATGCAACATATCAAGTAATGTACTGTACAGTTCTGCTCTAGAAGTTTCTCAACTTTAAAAATTTTTACCATATTTCACTAAAACTTCTATTTGTTCACTGCATTCACATGCAATTTCTCCTTCAATGTTTTGTTTTGTTTTTGCAGAACTGGGGATTGAACTCAGGCCTCTATTGAGCTATCCCCCCAGCTCCGAAACCTTAAAAATGAATGTACAATGGTGCTGACAATACACTCAGATATTTCACTTTTGAAAGAACATTTGTTGGGGGATAGGAAGCACTGGGGACTGAACTCAGGACCTTCATCATTCCTAGGCCTTCTTTAAACTTTTTGAGATAGGTTGTCACTAAGCCACTAAATTGCCTATGGTAGACTCAAAATTGCCATCATGCTGTTTCAACTTTCCAGAATGCTGGGATTACAAATATGTAGCACATGCCCAGTCCAAAAGCATTTTTAAATTTAGGAATCAGGTGGAAAAAAAATACGGAAATTACTAAAATAAACTCAATTGTTTTTCTGAAGCATCTGATGACATGATACTATCATTTGATTTTTTGTAAAATTCTGCTAATGGCCAATTTATTAGCAGCTATTGGTTTTTTTTTTTTTTTTGTGGGACCAGGGTTCGAACTCACGACCTTGCACTTGCCCAGCAGGCACTTGTGCCTCGGAGCTATCTCCCCAGCCCCTAGCAGCTATTGTTTTATTTTTAACTTGTCCAAGTTCAGAAGGTGCACTTACATTCTCCTCTGATGCATGACTTTATTTAAATCATCTTCAAATTTCAAGCTTTCTATACAAATAAAGTTGAAACAACTGTTAATGGACTGAACTAGTTCCAAATGACTTATCTAATAATTATTTCTGAATGTCAATTTTAATATGTCATAACAATTAAATATTTATGAATAAATTGGCAGAATTGTTAAGCTCAGTGCATGACCAAAATTGATCCTTTTTTCTTGTTCACAGAGCCTGGTCCTGTACTGTGATTGTACCTCACCAGCCAGAAAACAGTTGCTTCTCTTTCCCCACATCCAATTATAAAGTTGTTTCTCTTGCTTTCTTAATGTAGGAGAAATATACTACCACTCAACCTCTACTGTAAGGTTGGCAGCCCTGAGAACTCCTTTTGTTAATGTAGCACGTTATGGATGTATTCCTGCTCCTAATGGAATGAGGAGAAGGCATTTCCACATGCCACTACACTTAAATACAATAAAATTACTGAATTTATCTTCTAACTCACTACCTCAAACAATGGTCATTTCAAAGAGATTGCTAGTTTCTCACTTCATTCTAATTTATTCTGCAAACTACAGGCACAGTAAACTTTAATTATAAAATAACTTCATGCCAGCCACAGTGGTATATGCCTGTAATACCAGTACTCAAGATGACTGAAACAAGACGTTGATAATTTCCAGCCCAGCCTGGGCAAATCCGCAAAATCTTGTCTCAAAATAAAAATAAAGGGTAGGTATAGCTCACTACAAAGCCCTAGTACCATCTCCAGGACCACAAAAACAAAAAATTAATAATTTCATTTCAATATATTTAAATTTCCTTATATTTGACAGTAAGCTCCGAGTGAATACCAGGTAATCCAATCAGACTTAGATTCAAATATTTTTGTCCATTACATTAAACTGTAGTCACTTTAGTAGCTTTACTCACTATACCAGTTATATATCCATATAACTTTTCTTTTCCTTCTGCCAGTGTTCCTCAATAACCTGTGTTCTTAAAACATTTTCTACATACTCAACATAGTAAGTATCACATATTTGTCAATTCTTACGAACAGCAATCATAGACTATTCGAATGAAAACTTCCCAGCAGGCATGGTGGCACGTGCTTATAATCCCAGCACTTGGGAGGCTAAGGAGGATCTTTGAGAGTTCGAGACAGCCTGGACTACAAAGTGAGCTCAAGGCCAGCCTGAACTACATAGAAAGAACCTATCTCAAAAAGATAATCTATCGATCTTTCTTTCTTTCTTTCCAATCTTACCAGTGTGCTTGATACAGCTGATGCACAACATGTCTGACAAGTACTGCACATATTCACCTATGTACGGTAAACAACATTTATATTAACTTAATATGAATTACTAGCTTAATTATTATCCCGAGCACAAACTTGTACATAAGGGCTATAAACAATATTTGGTAATATATATAAGTAGATATAAGCCTACTGAGCGAAAAGAGGAAGCTTTTAAGAGGCCCAGAAGCGAAAAGTAAAAGTATGTGTTGAGTACTATGGAAGGAAATGAATAAAGGTAGAGGGATATTATAAGGAAAGCATGTGGCCTGGGGCCAGGCCCACGCACTTCGACAAGCGCGCAAGTTCCCACGCTCACAGCGCTCAGCGTGGAGTAACCAGAATCCCGGGTTCTGGGCGGCTGGGCCTCGGACACCGCCCAGAGAAGACGAACCCTAGGCTAGCTGGCTTCGCCCGCGGGGCTGGTGGCCTGAGCTGGGTACCTGACAGTACGGCCCGGGACAGGAGGGCTCCGCGAAGCAGGGGCAGTGGCGCGGAAGGGAAGACAGCACAGGGCGCTGGGAAGGAGGAATGGCCCTTGGCACTGCGCATTTTAAGTCCTGAGAATACAGCCGTCCACGAGACAGCCACATTCGTCGCCTCGTGGTGTGGCTCTCAAAGCTACTACAGGAACCCGACTGCCCCGCGCCGAAAGGCAGACGCCCGGCGTGCCCCCCACCTCGACTCCAGGTCCAAGTTACTTCTCTCTTCCGGCACCGGGCGGGAGCGGCCTTAAGTGGCCAGTCTCCGTACCCGGCTAAGGCCTCCTCCCGGGACCCCCGCCCAAGACGGTCCCCTGGTTCTCACCGAATCCTTTAATGAGCTCAGTGAAGACCCCGGGGTCACTTTCCATGAGGCACCACTCCCCGGCATTGCCCGTCATGGCCCCGGCCACACACCGCCCCGCTCCACCTCTCGCACTCAGCCGCCCCTCGTAACCAGCTGCCGCCGGCCACAGTTCTCAGCAAACCCGCCGCGGAGCTCGACAACCCCACGTCACCCCGCCTACTTCCCGACAACCTCTGGGCGCCGTCACCTGCAGCGTGCCAGAGCGCAGGAAGACACTCTAGCCACCCAGGAGACGTCGAAAGTCGTCTAGGGCCTTGCGGGATCCGTAGCGGACTCGGAAGGGGCCGGAACCCGGGCAAAAGGGGCGGGGCTTCGGGGCGCGAGGGAGGAAACATCCGGGGTTCTCGCCACTCGGGGCGGAGCAAGGGAAGAGGGGAGGGACTCGCTCCGGGGCGGCGAACCTGGAAGGCCCAGGGGCTCTGGAGTTTTCCCGGCCAGCCTTCCGTCGTTTTCCAGCTCTGCGCAGGGATTCTCCTGGCGGCGCTGCAGCTCCGTAAGGTTGGCCGCCGGGCAAAGGTGAGGAAACGGGGAAGCTGGAGGGGGGCCCTTTGTGCGGTCTCAACGACCCTAGCTGTCCGCGTTTCTCACCCGGCGTCCCGGCTCCAGAGGCCGGTGCGACTCTTCGCCGGTGTGGTCCTCGCTCGCCTTGCGTCTTCCGCACTCCGCACGCGGTGCTCCGCGCGCCGGGTCGACGCCGGGCATTGTCTCAGAGGGCCCGCGGGCGTACTTCGCACCGGGCCACGCCTGCCGCTCCTTGCGCAGCTCCCGCGGGCCAGCTCCAGAGGCCCGCTTTACTCCTCCTCTTTCTCCTCCCGCGGCTTCTGCGCGGAGGGAGAGGCGTTGTCTCTGTTGAGGGTTTCTGGAAGAAGGAGCTTTGTGGGAAGAAGAGTCGTAAATTTATCCGTAAGGATGTAAGAAGGAAGAAAAAGCTCTCTGAGCTCCGTGGAAATGGTAGACTGTTGAAAGGCAGGCGATATCTTGGAAAGCGGAATGTTTTAAAGTGTAACGTGTAATTCTACAACCTTTGGGACGGTTGTAAAACCGACTGATTAAAATGGCTGTTTTCAATAACTCCCCGTCATCAAGCTGAGTACTGTAGTGTTAAAATTAAAGTCCTTTGAGAGTATATTTGTGCATTCTTTAAAACCATGTTGCAAGAAACGACTTTGGCATCCAAAAAGAAGAAAAACAGCTTTGATGGATAAACTCTTAACTCCTGCCTTTGTCAATAGGTCACCTGTATCATCATGGAGTTAGTATTGTGCAACAGATTATGTAAAACCACAGAGTAAGTTAGGTGAATGAATACAGTGAGAAGAAAGAGCAGTGTTTGTATCAGAGCAAGCACCATATGTTGTCGAGTAGAAGCCAAAGTTTGTATCAAGTGTTGATTTAAATCAAGATTGTGGGGCTTTTTTGTTTGTTTTTTGGGTTTTTTTTTTGTTTTTTTTTTAACCTTGCAGTTTCTCCCTAGACACAGCCAACAGGTTAGTGGCTTTTTGTCCAAAAATCTGCCCTTGAATATTTAATAGGAAAAGTTTGAGGACACACAAGTGTGGCTAGACTTACTTCCTTAAGAATCTTAGCTGGAATGACTGGCATGAGATCCCAGCCGTGTTTACAGGATTAAGTCTGTAATAATCGCTCTAAACTTGGAAATGTTTCCCAGTTTAGACAACTTACTAAAATTACAATTTACTTTATGCCACATTTAATATAGTACCTATTGTAAAAAAGTAACGTTGAGAAAATCTAGATGTAACCAAAAAAATTTTTAACTGCATCTTATTTATTTATTTATTTATTTATGATACTTAAGCTCAAACTCAGGACCTTGTGCTTGCCAGGCAGGCATTTATGCTGATGAGCTATCTCCCTGGCCCACCTGTATCAAATTTAATACTGAGAGCTGACCAAAAAAAAAAAAAAAAAATGGGGTTATGAAAAGAGATCTGGCAACACTAGGTTGACATTACATGGCAACTAGATTAGTATGGGGTCATGTTTGTCACAGTGCCTCACTGCTTTTGATTATGTCATATTCGATTTAATCTGCTTAATTCCATTGCTTGTTGGCATGGTATGAGATGATTGATAGATATAAATTTTATGAGTGATACTGAGGACTGTATGTAGCATCTTTACAGACATACATCCTTAGCTGTTTTGTTTTTGAGGCAAGCTATCACTAACTGGTCCAGGTGGGATTCAAACTTGTGATTTGTTGTTCTCTTACCCCTGCCTGTAATGACAACCCCATTACAGGCAGGAGCCACCACAGTTAACCTACCCCTAGTTTTTGTAATCTGGTTTCTTTTCAGTTGTTTTACACAACCTCTATGTGTTAGCCTTGACTGTTTTTAAGTGAATCAACTTATATTTGTTGATTTCTTGAAGTGAAAACATTTTTGAAGAGATTTGTAAGAGATAATTGGGAAGTTATCCAGACGTATAAATGTAAGAAATGTTTAAGAATTCTTAAAAATGTTAGTTTGGGTTAAAAAGTACCATACATGTTTCAGTTCCAATGAATGTAAAGCAGAAGGAACTGCTATTAGTGTTTTACTAACATTTATTTTTGCATTGTATATTAAATCAGAAACATGAACAATAATATAAAATATCCACAACTGATTTAAAGTGTGGCCATGTTTTTAGTAGTATTGTGGCCTGTTTATTCTTCCTTAAATGTTTATATAAAACTTTAATATGGATAGCTGTTTCAAGTTTCTCAAAAGGATGTCCCTTAAGTTATTACAGGTCTGGGCATGGTGCCATATAACTATAATTCCAGCACCCAGAAGGCAGAGGCAGGAAGTTGCCTGAAGTTCAAGGCCAGGCTATACTACTAACTAGCCAAACTAGCCTAAACTACCTGGCAGGACCTTGTCTGGAAAAAAAAAAAGTCAGTGCAACTCAGAACTTTTTCATCATCTCAGAATATATTCCCCCCCCCCTTTTTTTTTTCTTTGTACAGGGTCTCACTACTGACTCATAATAATTGAATTTTCCTACCTTAAAAATTTCATACAAATGAAATACAGTATGGGGCTTTTTTTTTTTTTTTTTTTTTTTTTTTTTTTTTTTTGTTTTGAGACAGTGTATTGGAGAGTTCCTTAGTCATGTAAGAATTATATATAAACTTGACAGATGTTTTCCTGCCTCTGTAATTTTGTATTCCATTAGCAGCAGATTAGGTTTTAATTTCTCTTAAGTCTTCACCAATACTTAACGTTGAAGTATCTCATTGTGACTTTCTTTTATAGTGCTGTGTATCCCACCCAAGGCCTTGGTAGTTAGGAGGCACTCTTCGCTGAGTTATATCCAAGCCTCTCAATGTGATTTTGATTTGCATGTAAGGCATATATGTTTATTGGCTGTTTGATACCTTTTTGGAGAAATAACTACAGACTTCTTACCCATTTCTTTTGAGAAATGTTCATTCAGCGGCATCTTCCTACATTTTCAGTTAAGTTCAACTTGTGCTATTTTTGAAGTATTTCAAAAATATTTACATGTGTTAACCATTTCATTTTCTTTTGATGACTTTGAAACATGAGTTTAACTTTTTTGTGAAGCCCAGTTCATTTTCTTTTGGTCACTTGTCCCTTTGATATCTATTTCAATACCAATTCCTGACACTTGAGTGTCCTGTGTTCAATTTGATTTTGCAGTTACTTGGAGTTTGCATCAGCTCTCCCAAGTTAAACAGCAAAGTGTTCAATAAGGTAGATACCAGCTACAAATGAAGTCCATAAGCTACTCACACTTCTACCCTACCAACTTGAAATGCAGGGCTTCCTACAACCTTCTAAAGGTTGATAATTCACTAGAATGATGTGCATGAAATGATATACATGGTATTATAGTTTTAAAGGACACAACTCAGGAATGGTGAAATAAGACACCGAGGCAAGAACTGAGGCAAGAATAGGCTTGCCCACCCTGTGAAATTAATCACCTAACAAATTATCAGGAACCTTGTACAAAGACCAACTAATGCTTCACTGTCCTACCAATTTTGAAGTTATAATCAATATAGCTGATCTTAAGGTTAAATTCTCTATCAGCACTGAGTGACAGGAAAAAAAGTAGTTTGGTACTTTCTGTCTGCTGTCCTTCACTTTAAAACTTGAGTGACAAGTCTACATAACCAACTACAGATGTGCTTTAGCTGTTAATAATTTCTTCTGTTTGCCATTTATTTTATGTCGCACCTTAGAAAGTACTCTCACAGAAGTTATGAAAAACCAGCCAGTTTCTGCTGAAGAAATAATGAAAGAGTGTGTTCTTTTGGTTGCCATTACTGTCTATTGATAAAGCTACAATTCATTTCTTACGTCAAAAGAAATTATAAGAGATTTGACTAGTTAGTTAGGATTCTATATTGGGCACCATCTTATTGTTTACATAGAATGAATTTTTGTAGGTAGGAAGGAAAAGAACAAAAAAACTGACTGGCTAATATTAGGTTACTGTTGTAAAAAAGGAGGTGTCTCCCTTGCTGACTGGGTGGATTGAATTTTCATGAAAAATAGTCTGCTTGATGATCTGTGTGCTGCTTAATTTTTCGGGTAGACTACTAAGCATTCAGCATAAGTGACTGACTGCATTTTGTTTGAGCTAGTGTATTGAGGCTAATGTAGGAGCTTAGAACAATGGCCTTCCTAATTTCAGTGTAAATTTACAGTAAAGTTTGCAAGGTTTACATTTATGAATTATCTCTTAGCCATCCTTCTCAGATTAAAGATCTTGCTGCTTATCTACGGAAAATATGTACTTTAGTACCACAAATAATCAGAAAAAAAGAACTTTAAAAAGCATGCGTCTGATAACATTTTTACTGTTCTACTTACAACTTTGTAACTTTTCCCTTTTTTCTTTATTGTATTTTATTGTCTCCATGTAGTGCTTTTATTGTTTTATTCTGACTACAGAATTTCTCAATAGTTTGTGTTTTCGTCACACATTGAGACTTATTTCCAAAATAAGTTCCGAAAAAGAAAAATCAGTTATGCATAAATCTTAACAAAATGGTTCAGACAATCCATTTTAATGCTGTCTAGTTCTCCCTTAGTATGTATCCTTCAACACTTAAATGTAGTATTCTAGGTGCAGAAGAGAGATTTTTAAATAATAAGGACTAGTCCCTACTATCAAGGGAACCGCTGATACAGTAGTCATGGTCACAATTGATACAAAGAAAAAAATGAGGGAGTTGACATTTTGAGCTTTAAATTAGACTTCTCAATAAGAATGTTAGGAAGTTAGGAAACAGGCATAGTAGAATAAACTGATATTAAATGTCATTTCATTGGCACATAATAAAAGGAATAAGCCCTAGTTGACAAATTTAAGTGTTTTTGTGAAAGCTAGAGGAGAAACTAGCAATGTGAAATACATTGTAGAGGCCAAAATAAATTAAAAGTTGGGAACTGTCAATTAAGTTATCAATCTTTGAAAACTCTTGATAGTCTCTCAAAAGTTCATTTCCTTTTTCTTTTTCATGAAAGGCAGAGGTAAAGGCAAATTGAAAAGGGAGAAAGAATAAAAGAGGCATTCACTGTACCTGGAGAGTCAGCCTACACAGTAACTATATCAATCCCTAATGTCAAAATCATTACACCTCTGATACCACCTAAAACCTATGCTTGCCCCAACATAAGTGAAATTACATCGTTTGTTTTTGTAATTCTGACACTAAGTTTCCAGCATAGTGGAAATCACTTACCCCCCCCCTTTTTTTTGCAAATTAAGGCTCGCCATTCTTATTTACATACTCCCACACCATTATGTTCCCTCCCCAGTCTTTCATTCCTAGCTAGCAGACTTAGCAAACTTTCCCACATAATATTTGCAACTCTACACCAGTCAGATTTAAAACTTACTCAACTTCCTTGCCCTTCAGGCTCAAATCTATCTGTACACATACATAACTTAAACCCTTCAGAGGGGGCAATTTTAACCAGGAAGCTATAACTGTAAACTTTTTCCGTATTGCTTCTTTCAAGGGTCTTCACTCTCAGCTCCTTCCTTTAGCATCTCTAGATCGCCAGATTAAATCTTTCAACATCAACCTTGGTGTTTTTCTACTGAAGGTTTTGTCATAGGTTCTAATCTCTCTGTTACCTGCCCCTCACACTCCTTCATTAACTATGCAGCTAGAGAAGAATGGCCTGCCTATGCAGTCTCTTCTCAGTCTACTCCTGGTCTCACTGAAATCACCCTACTTCATTACAGGAGTTCGTGTGGTTTGGTTTGGATTGTTTTGGTAACAGGGATTTGTTATGTAGGCCAGGCCAGCCTTCACCTTACTGTGTAGCTGGCCTTGAACTCACAATCTTCCTGCCTCAGCCTTGAAGGTACTAAGATGACAGGCATGTATAACCATGTCCCTCACAACCTGCTTGTTATTTTCTAGTCCTGTTTGTTAAGCCCAGTGATTATTTTCCCATCCTTTGTTTATGTTATCTCAGAGCATTTGGCATTAACAGCCACTTACTCCTTGAAATTGTCTTCCTTTTAGTCTACAATGCCACTCTATCCTGGTTTTAACTCTGTGCTCCTCCTTAACTGTATTTTAAAGGACTCTTCTCCTTTACTGCTAAATTAACATTCATCAGGATTTCATTCTTTACCCTTCCTCCCAACATAGAAGCATTATCTCTTTAAAACAAAAAATTTTTTGCCACGTGTTCCTCTTTAAGCTACTTCCTTGTATGTCAGTTGTCTCTACAGCTGTGCTGGTCCTTTTTTAAAATATTATTTGGTACAGGGTCTCACTACTCAGCTCCGACTCATAGGATTCCTCCTATTTTCAGCCTTTCGGGCACTGGGATTACAGGGTGTGTGTCATTACATCTGGATTTGCTCACTGGCTCAGCATCTCCAGGAACAGGGATGGTGTGGCATGAGGTACCAGGAACCAGTACATTTGATAGTTGCTTTTTGGAATATAAAAACACAAAGCAGAAATTCAAAAACCTCTCTAGAATGGCTTTCAAATTTTTCAATCTGCCTTTTTTGCATACTTTTTTTTGGATTATTGAGTTAGCACTATTCTATATTTACAACAGTTTTCTAATATAGCACTTAGTTAAAATCAATTCACTTTCTGCTTTCAGAAATTAATGTGCTTTCTTGAGTTAAGGAATTTTTTTGCCTATTTAATGGTACAGAAATTTTCATGTCTACCCACAGATGGTGAGTGAAGGTTTTTGTTGGTTATGTTTTGTTTGCCATGGTCAGAAGCCCTTTTTACAGTAATTGTGTAAGATAGATAGTAAGAATAGTTGTACAGTGGTAAAGTATTGATTATTGTGATTGCTGTCTCAGGATAAATAAAAGGATGTTGTGAGAAAACTAGTTCTAATAACTTTATAGCAGTGGTTTTTGACCTGTGGGTCACGACCCTGGCAGGGGTCAAACAACCAAAACACAGGGGTCAGCCTAAAGCCATTCCAAATCATAACTGTAGCAAAATTTTGAAGTGGCCACCAAAATTATTTTTTGGTTTCGGGTAACTGCAACATGAGAAACTGTATTGCGGGGTCATGGCATTAGAAAGGTTGAGAACCACTGCTTTATGGAGATGATAGATGGAACAAAGTGGAATTTGTGACAGGTGACAAACTGATGAGCAAGCACAGTTAATAAAATAATCAGGATGCTGTCAATTACAAGTAACAGAAAAAATAAAAATTAAGGAAATATTTATGACATAAGAGAGCAGTGCAAGCCTTTTAGAGCTTTCCGTGATAACAGCACCCTGTTGTGTATGTATATATATGATTGTTGCCACTGTAACAGCATATTCGTAAGTAGAGCAGTTCCAAGTAGCTCAGTGATGCCAAGGACTCAGATTCTGTTTTTCTGCTCCACCCTCCTTATATATAGCATTGATGCATCAATGCTATATATAATGTGTGTGTGTGTGTGTGTGTGTATGGTATATAATATAATCTTCACTGATTACATTTGTGAAGATACACCTCTTCAGATATTATTTGGAATTGAAAATGAGTTGTAGAAAAACTTTTTGAAAAGCCTAAGCCCCATTGTAAGAAAGATTAAAACCTCAAACATATTCCAAACAAACTAGCAGTGGGCAAAATTTATGACATGTAGGGGCTGGGGAGATAGCTCAGTAGAATAAGCATTTGCCTGGCAAGCAACAAGGGCCTGAGTTCAATTCCCAGTCCCACAAAAAAAAAAAAAAAAAAAAAAAGAAAGAAAGAAAGAAAGAAAGAAAGAAATGGCATGCAGTTGTGCAATGTGGAGAATGCTGCTGGGTCCAGCAGGAATGGCCCCATCTGGGAGCTTCTCAGGGGGACACATTCTTAAGTTCCATCCTGGTCTTAGTTCATTATGAAACAGGGCTAGGAACCCCATTATAACTGTCACTGTTTATAATTTTGATACACATAGCATTCAAGAGCCACTGGTTTAGAGTAATCAAGATCCATCCCTTAGAGTTAGAGAAAGGCCTAAAAGCCTCTAAAAGATAGTCACCATACAGAAACCAGAGAAAGTGGAGGAATATTTTCAGATAGACAACCAAAAATGCTTGCATAGTTCTCCAAAGATTAACGTTTTTTTTTTTTTTATCCAGCTAATGTGGCTCCCCTACTTTTTCCTTTTCTTCCTCTCTGCACAACTCAAGACCTTGTGTTCACCTACTCAATTAGTCTCAGAAGCAGTATGCTGTACCTGATAAATGTGACATAGTTGTTACTTCTGATTGTCATATGTTTGTGCCTATAATCTAGTTCATTGGCTTTTTAATTTTTTATGTATTTAGTACAAGGGTCTACAGGATCTCACTACACAGATCGGACTTGTAGTTATCCACCTTTTTTCAGCCTCCCAAGTGCTGGAATTATAGTTGTGCATCACCACACCCAGTCTCAATCGCCATCTCAACAAGTCCCAGGAGTGGGGCTGATACACCACACCTGGGAATGAACCCTAGTCCTTGCATCTGTCATTGACTTTTAAGTATTTTGGGTTTCCCTAGATTATAAAAATATAAATACATGCAGAGCAAAAGCATTTTCTAAAATTCAAATTAGGTGTTTCTGTTATCTATTTCTGATGGTCAGTTTGTGATTTTTGTTTTTTATGTGTTTGTTTTCTCTTTTTCTTAAAGACATTTTGGGTTTGTACTGAGTAAAGCTTATTGAACTTAAAAGATATTTTTATATTTAAAAGGTAATAAATTTCAATAAGCATAATTAACTTTTTTTATATAACCTTATTTTGTATATCTGATTGTAATAATATTTTGCTTTTTTGGTAGGCTTCATAAAAGACAGGAAAAATGGAGGAATCTGTACACCAAATGCAGCCACTCAGTGAAAAGCAAATAGCCAATTCTGAAGGTGGCTATGTTTGGCAAGTCACTGACATGAATCGACTACACCGTTTCTTGTGTTTTGGTTCTGAAGGTGGTACTTACTATATCAAAGAGCAGAAGCTGGGCCTTGAAAATGCTGAAGCTTTAATTAGATTGATTGAAGATGGCAGAGGATACGAAGTGATACAAGAAATAAAGTCATTTAGTCAAGAAGGCAGAGCCGCAAAGCAGGAGCCTTTGCTCTTTGCACTTGCCATTTGTTCCCAGTGTTCTGACATAAACACTAAACAAGCAGCATTTAAAGCTGTTTCTGAAGTTTGTCGCATTCCTACCCATCTCTTTACTTTTATTCAATTTAAGAAAGACCTTAAGGAAAGCATGAAATGTGGTATGTGGGGTCGTGCTCTCCGGAAGGCTGTTGCAGACTGGTACAATGAAAAAGGTGGCATGGCCCTTGCTCTAGCAGTCACAAAATACAAACAAAGAAATGGCTGGTCTCACAAAGACCTGTTAAGACTGTCACATCTTAAACCTTCCAGTGAAGGTAAGTATAAACTTCATGGTGGCAGGGTGGGGATGTACTGGAATATCAATAAAAAACATTTATTTGACTTTATATAAAATTTCTAGAATTACCCCTTAATTCTCAAGACATACATGAACTGGCCAGTTCAAGTGTTTACTACAAACCTAGAATTAATCACCATATGCATTGCACGTTTTAAGAATAGTCATAGGCTTGGCCTACCATTAATACTCTATATCTTTAATAACACCATGCTAACTAGAACCAAGTGATGATATATTATGAACGCTACATGAATAAGTTACAATAAGCAAAACTGCTTATGAATTGGTAACAAAATGAGGTTGTACTGCTACTCAAAATGAAAACAATAGTAAATAACCATACTTAAAATATTAATGTCTTAGGACCATTGAGATGTTTCAGTGGTCTAAAGCGCCTGCTTAGACAAATACATGGACCTCAGTTTGATCCCCAGCACAACATGCTGTGTCACCTCCACTTCCTGAGCAGGCTGAGCTGGCCATAATAAAAATAAATATTAGTGCTTAGCTAAAATAGTATACTTATAACAAAGCAGTCAAAGTCTAATTTAATTATTTATTGTGTACCTGTGTATCTGCACAATTAGAGAACTAGGTAGGCTACAGCTACCTTAAGGAATACTTTTATTCATTACAAAAACACGTTATTTAAGATCTTTTTCTGCCAAACTCTGGAAGATAACAAGTCATGATACTTTTGAAGTTCCTAGTTAGCATTCTGTTTTTTGAGATGGGGGTCTCACCAAATACTCTAAGGTGGCCTTGAACTTGTGGCGATCCTCCTGCCTTAGCCTCCTGAGTTCAGGATTACTGGTGTGCACCATCACCGTAATCGTTATTAAATTTAGCAAATTATTTAAAATTGAAAAATCGCACATGTGCTCAGACTGGGATAGATATTGTATATCATTTCCTATGAAATAGTTTAGAGGAAAAAAAGGTATTTTAAAAAATCAGAAGACTTCAAATAGACATTGATACTTCATTTTCTTGACGGTACAGTTCTGCACACTCCTGATAACTTAAATATTCTCACCTGTTTCTTTATCACACCTGCCTTGCCCACAAAGAGTTTTGAATTTTGAGTATTTAATTCTTACCTTTAATAGATGTGGAGAATAAGACCTAAAAACCCAACATTCAATCACAGAGTAGAGTAGAACCTAGACTTTTCTCAGCCCCCAAAGCCCTTTTTCTGATTAGGAAGTATAGATGGGACAATTATCCCCTTTAAGAAAAAACTATTCTATAATAATCTCTAAAAACATAAAAGAACCTATTTCTCCACTTTTAATCACTCTTGTTGAAAAATCTGTATTTAATCAGATAGACAAAGTAAAAATGATACTGAGATATGTGCTCTTAGGAATTGTCTGAGATTATAAACTGAAATAGGTACTGACATTTTGAGGGTGAAAAAAAATGCCTCTGTAATACAATTAGATAAGATACAGAACTTTTCCCCCTCAGTTTTGTATTTAAACAGTAATGACAGAATAAGCAAAATGTGCCTTGTTTGCTTCAGTGTTTTCATCATAACGTAGAAAGAAGTATCCTACCTTAAGGTAATTAACTCCTGTGTATATAGCTAAGCCTACTATAAAATGTATTCTCAAAAAACACTTTCTTTTACTTGATAATTCTACCTGCCTTTTCAATTCTTGATCTTGTTAAAGGACTCGCCATTGTGACCAAATACATTACAAAGGGATGGAAAGAGGTCCATGAATTGTATAAAGAAAAAGCACTTCCTGTGGAGACTGAAAAATTGCTAAAATATCTGGAGGCTGTAGAGAAAGTAAAGCGTACAAAAGATGAACTGGAAGTCATTCATCTAATAGAAGAACATAGATTAGTTAGGGAGCATCTTCTAACAAATCATTTAAAATCTAAAGAGGTGAGTAAATTCATTTCAAAAAGAGAAATGACCAGGGTAGTGGTTCATGCCTATAATTCCAGTATTCAGGAGCCCAAGGCAGGAGGATAAATCAAGTTTGAGGCCAGCCTGTGCTGCATAGTGAGTTGAAGACCACCCCACACTACAAGGTGAGACCCTGTCTCAAAAAAAAAAGGAGAGAGAAAAATACACCTTTTTTTTTTTTTTTTTTTTTTTTGTGGAACCAGAGATTAAACTTAAAAATATATGTTGAATGTTTACCTAAAATGCCTAACATGTTTTGGGGAGATAGCTTGGTCATCCAAGTGCCCACCTGGAAAGTGCAGTGACCTGGATTCAATCCCTGGTACCACGTGCCTTGCAGGCCTTAGAACTCTGGGTGTGCTGTCAGTCACAGAGACTAGGTGTTGTAGTGCATGCCTGTAATAGCAGCTCTAGGGAGGCTGAGACAGGAGGATCACTGTAAGTCCAAGCTGTATAGCTAGACCCTATGCGGGGGTGGGGGGGGACTAACATGAGAACCAATGTGGTTGGCATTTTGTGTTACTTCAACTTCAGAAATTTGCTGTGTTGATAATTTTTTTTTAAATCTAAATTTCCTTCATAAGGTGTACTTCCTGATTCTGGTAAAGAATGGTAGCTGATTTGATAAAGCTTTGATCATGGGGGCTTTCTGGTTTAAGTGCCTGCAGGGGCAGTCCCAGTCAGGCACCTGGGGACAACAATTAAGTCTCCACCCCTACCATTAAGGCAGCCTGAGACAGCAAAAAAAAAAAGGCCCTTCTGATAAACCTACATGTTCATTCTGAAAAGTATTTTTTAGTTTTAAAGCCTTAGAGAATGTTATTAATATTGATACAGTTATGTTGTAGGTAATTATTTCTCCTAATTCCTTGTAGGTCTTCCTATGTATTCCCCATAATTCATTATATTCTTTCCTATAGGTGTGGAGGGCTTTATTACAAGAAATGCCTCTTACCGCATTACTAAGGAATCTGGGAAAAATGACTGCTAATTCAGTCCTTGAACCAGGGAATTCAGAAGTGTCTTTAGTATGTGAAAAACTATGTAATGAAAAACAGTTAAAAAAGGTAAGCATTACTGAGAGTCTTTGTTAGCTAAGTGAAAAAGTTGGCTTCTTAATTTTGGAAATGAAATCCTTTAGTTTTAATTGTGGTTTTTAGGTGTTCTGAGATATATATCATACTAAATTACATTTTGATGTAAATCCATGGTTAATGCATCCTCATTTTTCTCTCCATAAAACATTTCTCTTAGCTACAGTAGCATAAAAATCTCGTTTTTTTCTTGAATTTTCGACTTTTCTTGGTTCTAGGCTCGTATACATCCATTTCATGTCCTAATTGCATTAGAAACTTACAGAATAGGTCATGGACTCAGAGGAAAACTGAAGTGGTGCCCTTGTGAAGAAATCTTGAAAGCACTAGATACTGCTTTTTATAAAACATTTAAGGTAATGTTTTCACTTGATTTTTTTTAACTTTTAAATTATGGCTTAATATCCTTTATAAAGGTAGTATTAATACTGTAACCATATGTGAGTCAACATGAATTTATAAGGAAAGTTTTTCTCCTTACCTTTGGTCAGGAATTCTACAATCATTTTGATAATTTTAGTCATTTTGGTGCATTACTGAATTTAAGAATTTAGAATTAGTAAATTTTTTAAAAATTTACATTCTTGTTTAGATCTTTGACTTGGCCTTCTACCCTTTTTTATTTGTTTTTGTTTTCTCCATTAATTGGTAGATATGTCTCATTAGTCTTGGTAGGAAGTGAATTGTTTGGACTGGAAATCACATTGTTAGAGCCATATATACAATTTTCTTGACAGCTAGACGTAGTGGGACATGCCTGTAATCCCAGCAAGTAAGAGGATCATTGTAAGCTCAAAGCCAGCCTGAACTGCATAGTGAGACTCCGCCTCAAAAAGGCACACAAAGGGCCAGGGAGATAGCTCAGTGAGTAAGTGCTTGCCTGGCAAGCACAAGGTCTTGAGTTTGATCCTTGGTACTACCAAAACAACTCAAAATACAAAAAAGACACACAAATTAAATTAAAAATTAAAAATTTTTTTTCTTGATATGTAGTTGAATAACATCCAATTCAGCACTGGGGAGGCTGAGGCAGGAAGTTCACCATGAGTTAAAGACCAGTCTTAACTGCTCATTGAATTTAAGGCCAGCCTGAACTACATAATAGCAAGACCCTATCTTCATTATAAAAATGAAAAATGATTGGGGATGTAACTCACCACATAGATGTTGGTTTAAATCTCCACTTCCACCAAAAAAGGAAAGAAAAGGAAAGGAAAGGGAATTTAATTGCAGAGATGCAACTACTGCACATTGAGAACTATAAGACATTACTATAGGAAATGAAAAAATACCCATTTTTCTGGTTTGGAAGGCTTGTTAAAATAATACTAGTATCCAGAGCAATCTGCAGATTCAATACAGCCCCTTTTAAAATTACAATAACATGTTTTATAGAAATAATTCAAATGAAATTTCAAGTGAACCCTAATTGCCAAAACAATCTTCAAAAGAATACAGTTAAAAGATTGACCTTGAAATCTCAAAAGTTAATACAAAGCTGAAGTAATCTAAATACCATCTTACTAGCCTATAGACATATATGGGTCAAAGAAGTGAAAAGCCTTTGCAAATCTGATCAGTTGATTTTTTTTTTTTTTTTTGTAGTACAAGGGATCGAACTCAGAGCCTTGCGCATGCCAGTCAGATGCTTATGCCACTGAGCTGTCTCTTCAATCCTAATCAATTGAGTTTTAGAAGAACTCCAAGATGGTTAAATAGAAAAAGAACAGTATTCACAAATGATGCTGGAAAACTACTTTTTTATTTAGACTAAGAAAGTTGGACTTAAAAAATTAGCTCAGAATCCATCAGTAACTATATTTTACAATTACAACTTTGTAAACACCAAAAGCATAGGTAATAACTATTGTAAAAAAAATAGATTAATTATACTTCAAAATTAGAAATATAGGCGTCATATAGGCATGGAGGCACATGCTGGTATTCCCAGCTCTGTGAGAGCTAAGGCAAGAAGATCCTAAGTTTGAGCCCAAGCTAGGCAACTTAATAGACGCTGTCTCAAAATACAAAAATTTTAAATTAGGCAGAGGATGTAACTCAGTACTGAGGACTTAGAGTTCAGCCAGAAGTACTGGGGGAAAAGAAACCCTTACATGTATCAAAAAGCACATACAAAAATGTGAGGATTGGTGCTACATAGCACTTAATTAATATGTGCAAAGCCCTGGGTTTGATTTCTAACACTGCCAGAGCAACAGAAAATTACATCATATTAAGAAGGATACTAAACCCCCCCCCCAAAAAAAAAAAAAAAGAAAAAAGAAAATACACAGTAGGAAGAAATATTTGCACCTTGGGTATAATACCAAGAATACATATTAACTCCTACAGTTCGACAGTGTAAATACAAACAGTGTAGTTGAAAAGTAGACAAAGCTCTTCAGTGGACATTTTCCCAAAGCACATTAAAGGAAATATAAAATCAAAACTACATATTAACTCCTACAGTTACACAGTGTAAATACAAACAATGTAGTTGAAAAGTAGACAAAGCTCTTCAGTGGACATTTTCCCAAAGCACATTAAAGGAAATATAAAATCAAAACTACACTGAGAGAGCTGCAGAGGTAGCATAGCATGACAGTCTAAGTGCTTGTCAAGCACAAGGACCCACAGTTCAATTCCCAGTACTACATGCCAAACAGTAATCCTAGGTTCATGGTTTTGACCACTGAAACCAGGCAATGTGGTACACACCTTTGATCTCAGTGCTGGGGAAGCTGAGACAGGAGGATCAGGACAAGTGTGAGCTGCATAGTGAGATCCCATACCAAATAAATGAAAAGACTTTAATAATAAAAAAAAAAAACTACACTGAGATTAATTAGATGGCAGTTACCAAAAAAAGCAGAAAATAACAAATATTAAGGAAAGAGAAATTAGAAACCTGGAGTATTACTAGTGAGAATATAAAATGTTGCAACTCCTATGGAAAACAGGACTTACTACAAAGTTAAATAGAATTACACCATCCAGGAACTCTATGTATAATGCCAAAAGATGTGAAAATAGGTATACAATATTTGTATATTGATATTCATATCGCCATTGTTTATAACAGCCAAATTACAGAAACAAGTCTTCATCAAAAGATGAGTGTGGTATACACAAAGAATGGAAGATTGTAAATTTAGCCTTATAAAGGTATGAAAGTTGGTACATGCTACATGAATAAACACTGAAAATCTGCTAATGCCAGATATGAAGATACAAGTAGTTTTGTGATTATATTACATAAATTGTCTAGAGCAAGCAAATTTATGGAGGCAGAAAGTATTATAGATGTAGGCAGGAGGTTCAGTGATGGCACTAAGGAATTGTTCTTTATTGAGGATGAAAAAGTTCTAGGAAAAGAGATAATGTTTATACAACATTGTGAGTGTACTTAATGCTACTAAATCATACTTACATACTTTTACAAAGTAAATTTTGGATTATAGTCTACCATGATTTTAAAAAAAATTTATTCAAGTTCCCATTTTACTTCAATGAGTTCTAAAATAGAATGGTGACTTCTTTAAATGTAATTTTAAATATTTTTTTTCTTTACCTGTACTAAAAAAAAGCTAAGCATTTTTAAATACTTGCTGCTATATCAAAACTCAGGCCATTTATCCTTCTTTGATTTTTTTTTTTGTTTTGTTTTGTTTGTTTTAATCTAATTTCTGATTTCAATGAATGTTTTGTTTTCTCTTTAGACAGTTGAGCCAACTGGAAAACGTTTCTTACTAGCTGTTGATGTTAGTGGTTCCATGGAGCAAAGAGTTTTGGGTAGTATACTCAATGCTAGCACAGTTGCTGCAGCCATGTGCATGGTGAGAACACTTAGAACAATTTAAAATTTTCACCCCTCAAAAAATATTTCTGAGTCAGCATGCCTATAATCACAGTATTCAAGAGGCCAAGGCAGAAAGATCAAGAGTTTGAAGCCAGATTGGACTATGTAGCAAGACTGTCTCAAGGGGAAAAAAAAAAAATATGTTGGGTGGGTGTGTGTGTGTGTGTTTGCTATGGGTAAAACTATAAAATTAATATAATCAAGAATCATAGAAGAACAACCAGATAGCTCAGTGGACTAAAGTGCCTACTTAGGCAGACACATGGTCTGGGGTTTGATCCCCAGTTTGCTGGGCATGGTGGCTTGTACCTGTACAGGATGACTACAGGTCTGACCTGTGTAGTGAAACCCCGTAGACCCTGTAAATACATTTAAAAAAAAAAAAAAAAAAAAGGGTTTCACTTACTTTGTTAGCTCATGGAACACTTTATCATTTTTAGTCTAAAGATCATTTTTTGCTGATAGCATGCACCTCTAATCCCAGCTACCTTGGAGCCTGAGGCTGGTAGACCACAAGTTCAATTCCAGGATGTGCAACTGAGCAAAAGCCTGGCTCAAAAAGCAAAAACAAAGAAGCTAAAAATGAGGGAACTAATAACAGTGAGGAGACCTTAGTTCTAGCATCACTAAAGAGAACATGAGGCAAACTTAAATTTTTTTTCATAACTGGCTTTCCTATAGTTTAGTAAAATGAGAATATATCCCATTCCTTCTTTAAAGATTTGAAAAGCAGTTTTTTTCTGAGAGTTTGTAAAAAGTATACTACTTCAAAAGCTATATTGTTAATTTTATACTTTCAGGCACAGTAATAAGAGTTTAAAAATAAGCAGTGTTTTGCTTCTCTTAAAATGAAATGAAGTATTCTAGCCAGGCTTAGTGGCGCATGCCTGTAATCCCAGCACTTGGGAGGCTGAGGCAGGGAGATCGGTGTGGGTTCGAGACCACCCTGGACTACAAAAGTGAGCTCAAGGCCAGCCTGGATTGCATAGTGAGATCCTGTCTCAAAAAGACAAAAAAAAAAAAGAAGTATCAGGCCCAGGAGATAGTTCAATGACATAAATACCTGCCTGGCAATTGTAAGGTCCTGAGTTCAATCCCTAGTACCAAAAAAAAAAAAGAAAGTAGTAGTATCAACTTCAAGATATTTTATTTCCCCAAAACTTGCTGAAAATCACCGCCATTTAATTTTTCAGGTTGTCACACGAACAGAAAAAGATTCTTCTGTAGTTGCTTTTTCAGATGAAATGGTACCATGTCCTGTGACAAAAGATATGACTTTACAACAAGTGCTAATGACTATGAATCAGGTAATAAACTTTCAAGTTTACTTAACATGTAGACCAATGTTTTATTAATAGTATGCATGTTGGGGGCTGGGGAAATAGCTCAGTAGAATAAAAGGTCCTGAGTTCAATCTCAGGTACCACAAAAAAAAAAAAAAAAAAAAAAAAAAAAAAAAAAAAAATGCATGGTGTTATATTGATATGCATTAAATTTCTTAATTTATAAGAAATTTTAGAGAAGCACAAAATCAAAAATAGCATAGTCCTAAGAAAAGGCCTATATACACTGGCTCTAATCAGGATTATGAAAATAATAGTATTTTAATGTTAATTGGGAACATTTCATTGTGGACTTGAAGGAAACTATTCTCATTCACATTTTTGTTGAGTTTAGATCCCAGCTGGTGAAACTGATTGCTCTCTTCCAATGATCTGGGCTCAGAAGACAAGCACAGCTGCTGATGTCTTCATTATTTTCACTGATAATGAGACTTTTGCAGGAAATGTCCATCCTTCTGTTGTTCTAAGGGAGTATAGAAAGGTAAAAGAAATCTGCTAACTCAAGTAATACTCCACTGTTCTTTTAAAAATGTCTCTAAAGTACTGATGATTCATTATGCTCTTTGAAAAATTAAAAATATCATTTGTGGATTTTGCCAGTGAACTACATAAAATTAATGCTGTAAATATGTTTTCTAAGTTTTATGGTGCTACATGGTGGTAAATCAGTGTTCCCTGACTGAGCTTCCTGCAGTGACATAAATGTTCTATATGTGCTTTCTCTAGTATGGTAGCAATTACTCACATGGGCAGATTAGCACTTAACATGTGGCTAATGAGAACAGAAGTAGAAATGGAACTTGGAAATGAAGAACAGTGGTTTTCAGAAAGTGTGGTTTCCCTGCCACCTGTCTTAGAACCATTTGGGACCTTGTTAAAAACATAGATTCTAGATGCCATCAACCATTTGCTGAATCATTAACTCAGTGGAACTGTGTTTTAAAAAGTGCTCCAGGAGGACAACAATATGCAGTGTCTCAACTATTGCGAATGTGCTACTAACATGGTTTGAAACTCATATTGTTATCTCTTACTAAAAGTAATATAAATTAAAAAAAAAAGTGCTCCAGGGGATTCTGATGCATACTTAAATTTGAGAGCTACAGGTGAGAATAGAATTTGGACTAAAAGCCAGGCGTGGTAGCTCACGCCTGTAATCCCAGCACTTGGGAGGCTGAGGCAGGAGGATTGGTGCAAGTGCGAGACCAGCCTGGGCTACAAAAGTGAGCTCAAGGCCAGCCTCAACTGCATAGCGAGACCCTGTCTCAAAAAGACAAAAAAAAAGAAATTGGACTAAAGACAGCTTGGAGTCCTGAGGCCTGGGTCTTTCTTGCTACAGACCTATTAGATGGCTTAGATCCATTATTTGAAGAGTTCACTGTAGTATCTGATAGTAATATATATTCAGAGATTTTTTTTTTTTTCTCAAAAACTCTTTAATTATGTTAACCTTACTATAGAAAACAAGTTCTTAATGGGATAGCTATATACTGAGCATACGAAAATTACAAATTAAATGTTGATAATCCCAGAGAAGTATTCCCTTATATTTACGTACACTCACACATACTGCCCCAGCATTTGACATACTGATAAAAATGTACTACCCCTGAATATCTCAGTAATTTTCATAATTTATAAAGCTCCTATACTGTTTTGAATGTACTTGGAACTCCACAAAACAGGTAAATATATAAAACAAGAAAATTTCAGCTATGATTTTCAGTTTTGCAGTCTTTTAAATCTCATATTGACCCTAAAAGATAAAACAACAAAAAAGTGTGACTTTGTAAATTAAGAAGTTGGAGAAGAGATTTTAAATTATTACAGTATTGGAGGTTACTCTTTTTGCTTTTCCTTCAATATAATTATGTGTATTTCTTCCCCTCTACAGAAACTGGATATTCCAGCTAAACTGATTGTTTGTGGAATGACATCAAATGGTTTTACTATTGCAGACCCAGATGATAGAGGCATGTTAGATATGTGTGGCTTTGACACTGGAGCACTGGATGTAATTCGAAATTTCACATTAGATGTAATTTAACCATAAGCACAAGCATTATCTAGAAGAGGTCAGTTGCCACCAGTGATCTCACTGAAATTACATAGTTACTTCCCACTTAATCTCAATCCAGTGGACGATGATGCTGTAGTGTGTACATAGTGGAAGCTACTTTATGAAAAAAGATGGAGAAGAAGGAAGAAAAATAAGATGAACCCAAAGTTCTATCCACTAATCTAGATTTTGGGAAGTAATTTCAAGATTACTTCCTCTATCTTAACAGAGGACTTTGTTTTAGTACACTGTACAGTGGTTCACTCAAGTTAATAATACATTTGTACTTAGGTGAGATCCAAAAGTGTAAGTAGTTCTTATGTTACTTGTTGAATTACTGTTTTTCAAATGTTATCATTGGAAAAGGACAGCCTTGATAATATCCAAATACTCTGAAATGCACTAGACCATGTAACTGTGATGGAATATGAAACTCACGTTTAAACTTTTGTACCAAGGGGATAAAAAACTTAAGATATTTGATTAAATTATGAATGAGTTTTATAAATTCCTTTCAGAGTTTTCTAAGGTCACTTAACAGCTTTCTTATTCAATGAAAATGATAACTTTGTGATTTTTTTTTTTTTTTTAACTTATAGAACCTATTACCATTCAAAAGAAACAATGGAAACTCCTAAGAGGAGGCTATAAAGTTTGTGTTGGCTGAGGAGTTCTATTTGGTCTGATTTGTTTTGCTTTATTTTATTGGCATAATTAAGAGTTACTTGACTATGATTTTCTGAGTAATGACATAGCTTTGTATAGTCAAGTTTTTTTAATATGTGAAAGTAACAAAATATTGTGATAATTTAAGTCTCCCAGTTTCAGCTCTAACCAAATTAGCCTACTCCTTGCTCCTAAAATAAGGATTGCTTTAATACTTTTATCTGTTTTTTAGTCACATTGTAAGCGTAACACTGGTCTCCTGTGGCTCTGTCCATTATTCATTTTATGGCAAAACATTCATTTTTGATAAATAATAAAGCTAGGTCCTTCAGGTTTAAATGTAGTTCTTAAATAACATAGTACCAACTAACCAATCTTTAGGCAATAATTTATTCTGTGTAGTAAACTTTTTCATTACACTAACATGCATTATTTTATTGATCAAGAACTTTTCATTTGGGAGATTTAATATTAAAGTAATTTGTTGATATGTCAGTATCTTTTCTCATAATTTTTTAATTGTAGTGTAAGATAATTTATATGTAAAACTTCCATTCTTATGCATTGTTTTTAAAATAGTAATTCAAGGTGTACTGGGGCTTTACTCACTGTTACATGAAAAGTTAAACTAGCAAATATAAACTATATACTTGGGATTAGAGATTTTATGGGGAAATTGTCATCGTGTAAAGATTGGCATACATATTTTCTTTTTATGGGAGATTTTGGTGTTGGTAGTAAGAAAATGTTCTTTTCAAGTGTATTTGACATTCTGACATTAATGCTAGCTTTGATATATAGCCCTTTCAAAAAAATGGGTAGCAGTTTTTAAACATTATTTGTGTTTTTTGGTTATCAAAGCTAGTAACCATTTCCCATTCTGTGTATGCACTGACTGTATTATTCTGGTTTTAGCTGTCAAACATGAAATTTAACATCTTAGCTTTATTTAACATCTTAGCTTTTTTATTGTTCTGGGAAACTGATACCAGGGAACACTAGAATATACCTGTTTCCAATCCTTTAAATTCAAGGGAGTTGGTTTTTTTTTGCCTTTTTGAGACAGGGTTTCACTATGCAGTTCAGGCTGGCCTTGAGCTCAGTTTTGTAGCCCAGGCTGGTCTCGAACTCGCATGGATCCTCCTGCCTCAGCCTCCCGAGTGCTGGGATTACAGGCATGAGCCACCACGCCCGGCAAGGGAGTTGTTTTTAATCTTGAGATCAAAAACAGTTTAGTGTCTCACTGAACTGCCCAGTCTGACTTCAAAATTTAAATTCTCTGGCCTTAAGGATTTTTGTTAGGTTAAAATATGTCCACTTTAAAAATTATGTTAAGAGCTGTCAAATTATTTAAAATCAAGATCTTGAGATTTTAAAATGCAACGTGATCTTTTTCATTCCTGATAAAAACAGTAAGAGTAGAATATGTTTATTTCATCAGTTATGTGCTTTTTACATGGTGTTTTTAGACATAAAGTAAGTCTAAAAACCAGTATTAAATCATTAAAAGAGTAAGAAGCTTTTGAAGTATTTAAGTATATCTAATTGAATGGATTAAATTTAAAACAAAGAAGATGCCACCACAAAGCAGGGAATTTAAAAGCTTAAAGGAAACTTCAGAAACTTTAAAAAAACAGCATTTTAAATTTTGATAGAGAATTGAGTGCAACATTCTGATTCTAGAGCACCAAGGACTAGAAGTCTTGGTTTCTTCATTCCAGTTTTCATTTTCCCACAGTATGAAAACATATGATTCAGATGAATAGGAGATAAAAAGAATTATTCAAAACTTTTACTTAGGTAGTAAGAAAAAGAGCCTATACATCATTGCTATGCCAGTAGAAAAAGAGCTTATGAAAGTATGTTTTAAATTCATAGTAATTCTCAAGCACAATAAATGTTTACTAACTTATGTTACTATATAACATAGTCCTATAGAAGAAAATAAAACAATGATTATACCTCATTTTGAATATATTCAAGTGATGTTTTTTCATTTACTTATAGGATTACTATTAATCTGGGAAATACTGCTTTTAAAAGTCATGAGAAAACATTTCTTAGATAATACCTATATAAATATTTCCAGATACAACTACTAAAACAAAGAACCTTTGATATTAATAGAAATTTCGTAGAATTCCGTTTTTTTTTAATCATATTTAATTAGGTAACTATTTTATGAGAATGTTAAGTGAGACAGTGTGCTAACACAGTATATAGCATTATTCCTTTGGAGCCTCTTTTGTTTTCTCCAGCTTGCTGTGTGAGTGTATACAACCAATTTAACATAAGTAATTCATTTTTACTATCTTTAAAAAGTAAGTACTACTTGGATAGAGAAGAATCAGTGGCTTAATAGTGGAAACTGGAAAGAATGCTTGCAGTGCAAGTTAGGGCTCTATAAAAGGGTTGTTAATGGGACCTAAGTTTTCAAATATTAAAATAGTTTTAGAAAAACTTCTCACATATGCTCAATTTTTAAAAACATTCCTGTTCAATGTACTAAAATGTAGAAGAAAAATTTTCACGATTTACTACTACTCTGTTAAAAAAAATTCTAAGAGTTCTATAGGAAGATCTAGAAAAATTTATACTCATTCTAGAGAAGAGATACTGTTAACATTATTTGGTTGCTTTGTTTTACATGTTTTATTTTAGTAATGATGATTGAATGCAAGGCTTTCCATGCTGAGCTACAACGTGAGCTTTTTTAAAAAATCTTTAAAAAGGAAAAGGTTTATTCTGGCTCATAATTCCAAAGATTGTTTTTTTCCCCTTCTCTGAGACAGTTGCTAATTTGTCCTTACTGGGTAGTATTTTGCCCCTTAGCCCTCCCAGAGTGTTGTGAATTACAGGTGCACACAATCTTGTCTGGTTTTGTTCAGTATTTCAAATAACAGATTTACAGATGATAAAATACCTTTTTCTGAGTTGTCTAGATTTTGCAAAAACAATGTAAAATTATTTTGTTAAGATGGGAAAGAATTCCTCAATTAAGCTGAAAATCTAATAGTTCAACAAGAAACATCTTTAGAAATACAGTAAAGTTGATTTTAAAAATGTCCAGGGCCAGTGAGATAGCTCAGTGGTCTACAGCGCCTGCTTAGGTAAGCTCATGCAACTTCAGGGACCATGGTTTGATCCCTGGCACCACAGGCTGTGCCATCCCCACCACCCAGGGCAGGCTGAGCCATAAATACATACATACATACATACATACATACATACATACCTGTGTACATACATACATACATACACACATAAATTTATTTTAGAAATAAACCTTTAAAAAAATAAAACCAAAATACCTTTTCTTGAATTTATTTTAATTTGACCTAAACAGTTCTGCCACAAATTTCTAGGCAAGTGGTGGCTTAGAGTAATCGGAAACAAGAAGCTGTAGTTACCACAGGTTTGGAATGGTTTGTTAAGGTATTATATCCTCCAGAGAAGGTCATGCATTTTCCACATAGTCGCACCAATGAATTAGAAATAATTGAAATGATCTGTTAAGCAATAGAATTGATATTGTATAGGTTTTCTTTACTGTTTGCTGCATAGCTGCTTCATAACTATTTCACATAAGTTTTTTTTAATAAACTATTTTGATGTACCTGAGTAATAAAATGACAAATTCACTTAGATTTAGGATGAATCTCTTGTATATCCTTTTTATTTTGTACAAATTTAATACATAATTTCAAATTAATAATGGATAGATCTCTTAAAACAGTTACATGTATTCGTCTCTCCCAAATTGAGTTATACTACACCTTTCATGTTAGATGTTTCCAAAATTTTGTGGGCCCTGATAAAAATCAGTTGATTCAGTCTTTGTAATTAAGAGATGTATTTAACCTCCATTGAAAAAAGAAACATTGTGCTATATAAGCAGGCGTAAAAAAAAAATTGCCACTTATAAAGAAAATAACATGAATAAAACTATTTCCATAATTTAGCATTTCACTGAATATATGTCCCTGACACAGTTATTGCATAAAAGCCGTATAAATGACTTACACTGATACTAAGTATTTTCAACGGGTAAATGTTTTATTTGCTTTCTGAAAAAAAAATGAAGTTAAAATATTTTGCTATGGATAATGAGGAAGCATAGTGTTCAAATAAAAGTATAAATGGCACATTTTGTGAACTGAAAATATATAATCAAAAAGTGGTAGAAAACAAAATGTTTTTAAATACTGTTACTGAAACCAATGTTTTTATTTACATTGAGAATAAATTTGTAAATGGAACCAAAATATACAAAAGTTATTTCTGATCCTAAAGTTTTTTTTTTTTTTTTTTTTTTTTTTCTTACCGGTTTTTACTTAGTCCTGTGTGGATCACATTAACTTTGAGTACAAGTGATAGTTTTAAACTATGTTTAATTTTCTGTACTTTTATAATTTACTAGAATGTACATGAACAAAGCAAAGAAGCTATTTCTGTTTTCACTATTAAACTTGTAATGTTAAGGGCAATGAATGAAGTTTAAAACTTTTTATATATTGTGTATATATACATACATCATCATATATAACTAGTGGAATACTGTATCAATACAAGCATTGTATTGAAATTAGTTTAAATTAACTTTTAGGTTTTATTTGCAGTGTGAACTATTTAGGATCCCTATACAGTATAACCAAATTAAATTAAAAATATAAATCCACAGCAACAAAAACTTTGTACTGTTATCCTACATATAAGCTATGTATCTGTGTGATGTGAGTATACATAAATTTTACAATATATTTTAATTCTTTCATTATTACCAAATTCTGATAATGAAATTTTCCAAGGGATGTGATACATAAAATCATCGTTAAGGGGCCTGGCGGGATGGCTCAGTGGTCTAAGGCGCCTGCTTGGGAAAGCTTGGGCAGCTTCAGGGACCGCGGTTCGATGCCGGGCACCACATACTGCGCCAGCCCTGCCCTCAGGGCAGGCTGAGCCGGCCATAAAAAAATGAGTGAATAAACAAATAAAGGTTCTGAAACAAGAAAAAAAAAAAAAAAAAAAATCATCGTTAAAATAGGAAGACTGTCCATTTGCTTTATGAAGGCTTTTCCTTCTATAATTGACTATTTCATGAGTATTTAGATTATTTAGACTAATAACTATGTTGAATTAAGTGTATAAGAGCCTTAATGTGAAAAATGACCCTTAGACTGCCTTAAAATATGAGTAACTCTTGTTCTATAGGCATTCTAGTTACTTTCTTAGGGGTCTGCTTATTAGCCTTAATATAAGTGTCCCAGTGCTTTTGAAATACAGAATTCAAATGATCTTTTAGAGGTTTTAATTTTCCATAATGAATGGAAATATAACTGTGAAGTTGTAAACCTAATTGTACATTAGTAATTTAAACACTACTAAGATAACATGGGTACAATGATATGTCATACAGCTGTTAAGATCAATAAAATGTTTTAGGTTTTTATTATATATAAGCAATTATGCAAGAAGTTAAATTTTATAATGACCTCCAAGGACAAAGTTGCATATCCAACACTATGAATGAAAAATAGTTTTAGAAATAGTTCTTAAGGGAAATTTTGAGACAAAGGCAAATAGCTTCAAGCATATAAGCAAATTCAAGAAATGAGTCTAAGCCGGGCATGGTGGTGCACGCCTGTAATCCCAGCACTCAGAAGCTGAAGCGGAAGGATTGGTGAGAGTTCAAGACCAACTGCATAGCCAGACCCTGTCTCTAAAAGACAAAAAAAAAAAAAAAAGTTATTAAAATAGTAAAATGATTATAATAGAAAGGGTCCACATAGGGAGTTTGTTTAGTTACATTCACATTTTTACATTCACTCTGACTTTCAAAGCAGGAATATTTTATAAAACTGGAAGAACACTTTTTTTTTTTTTTGTCTTTTTGAGACAGGGTCTGGCTATGCAGTTGAAGCTGGCCTTGAACTCATTTTTGTAGCCTAGGCTGGTCTCGAACTTGAACGATCCTCCTGCCTCAGCCTCCCAAGTGCTGGGATTACAGGCGTGCGCCACCACGCCTGACTGGAAGAACACTTTTAATTGCCTTGTTAGTGTTTAAGGTACATAATGTGATGCTTATCAAGTTGACTTCATTTTTAAGGAAAGGATCCTGAAAAGGTCCAGGAGGAGGGAGAAAAGAAGTTTATACAGTTGGTCACTACAGCTCTGTCAAGTCTTCCAAGTTTTCAGTAATATAATCTATAATACATCTATCTCCAGTTTAAAAAGTAATACTAATCACCTAGCATTGTAATTTTGCTATTCTCTGATTTGGAATGGATTAATATAATTACTGCATTTATTTCACATAAAAGTTTTCACCAGTAAGGTGCAGTCATGACTTTTTCTCCTTTGCAACTTAGCAAAATACTCTACTGAATGATTATCCATTACCTGAAATGCTTGGCATCAGAAGGGTTTTTAAGACTGGAATATCTGCATATACATAATAAAATATCTTAGAGATGTTCCAGTACACCTTGTACAGACAGATTGAAGATAATTTTACATAAAATTTTAGTGTGCCTGCCTTTTAATTGTGAACCCATCACATGAGGTAAGGTACAGAATTTTTCCACTAGTGGCATCATGTTGGCCTTCAGAAAGTCTCCATTTCTGCCACATTCCACATTTTGGAATTAAGGATGCTTGGCCTGTAAATCATTTCTGATACGGAGTATAGGTGGGCACTATGTAAACTGTTTCTGGTCAGTATATTGTAGAAATTAACAGGTATACTTCATTCTGTGCACATCAAAATTGCCTTTTTATTTCTTTTAAGAAACATGAATTTTAAGATTAATTACATAATCTTATAATTAAACAAGATGAAATTACATTTGGTAAGTTATGCTGTCTTTTTGCCTGTTTTCTTGTGCTGGAACAAACTATCTGACACCCAGAATTAAGGGAAAAAAGGGTTGGTGGAGATTTCAGTCCTCTGCTGGCTCTAAGGTAGAGTAGCACATGGCAGAGGGCAGCAGTTAAAGGTGGTAGAAAACAGCAAAGTGCAAAAGGAGGAGCAGCAGCTACAGCTGCTAGCAAGCCTGTGTCCTCTCCTTACACTGTAATGTAGATTATCCACACCATGGTAGGGGTAGCATTCACAGCCGTTTTCCCAGCACTAGATCATGAACACAAACTCTAGAAGCGGCTCCATTGACTGCATGAGGCTTTGGGGGGACAATTAGACACAAACTACAACACCTTTCAATGCTTCTAATTGCATGTTAGTATTATTTAATGAAGGTATATGAGGTTGGAGGTTCTTTTCCATTAAGAGTTCTATACAGATCAGTGCAAAATCAGGCAAATTCTTAATAGTTTTTTTTTTTTTTCCCCTTCTATTTTATGTATTTGGTACAGGGTCTCACACAGCTCAAAATGGTAGTGATCCTCCTATTTTTAGCCTTCCCAGGACTGGGACTACAGGCAAGCACCCCAACTCAAGTCTCCGGCTCTGCGCACCAGAGGTGGGATAGGAATGGCATGAGGATGCTTGGCAAAGCAGGTGCTTAGTCCACTACGCTATCTCAACAGTCCCCTTAAGAGGTTTTTGTTTTGTTTTGTTTACAGTGGTAGGGATGGAACTCAAGGCTTGGTACATCTGAGGGATCCATAACTAAACCTAAGCACCCTCTTCCCTTTTGAGAATCTCACCAAGTTGCCCAGGCTGGCCCTTACCTTGCAGGTCTGTCTTAGCCTCCCAAACAGCAGGGATTACAGGTACACATTACTATGCCTAATAGTTGCAAGTTTTAAAACAAGAGTCTTTAAAAATAAATAAATGCAAGAGTCTTATGAAAATTTGCACTTACGGTTCCTTTTAAGAAAAGTTAGGTTGGGGCCCAGCGGGATGGCTCAGTGGTCTAAAGCGCCTGCTTGGGAAAGCTTGGGCGGCTTCAGGGACCGCGGTTCAATCCCGGGCACCACATGCTGCACCTGAGCCAGCCATAAAAATGAGTGAATAAGCAAATAAAGGTTATGAAACAAGAAAAACATAAATAAATAAAATTTTTAAAAATTCTAAAAAAAAAAAAAAAGTTAGGTTGCCAAAAACAGTGAACTAGGCAAATAAAAATTTTGTTTCAGAGCCAATTTGCAGAAAACTTTACTGAAAAGTTCTAGGATCTGAGGTACAGGGTAAATGCAAAATCTGGAGATACACACCAGACCTGAAACATCTAGCTGATTTTAGTTCTCTAAGGATAAAAACAGTTAAAATGAGAATGGAGGATTCCAGATGACACATTTCTCTATCAAGACAATTAGATTTAACCTGTTTAAGTTAATACAAAATCATGACTAAAAAATTCCTGTAGGGCTCTACTTCATAAGGAGATACAGCATTTCCTTAGCATGCTCAGGACCACAGCTTTGATCTCAAGTACTACAAAATGTGTCTGTGTATATAATTCTAATTTTTATAACATTAAAAATAACAGATACAGACTTTGCTTCTCAAACTTTCTAGTACTGATGTTTAACAAATTGTCTTGTGATAAAGTAAAAATAAAAGGCCAATTTTAATATTATTAGGCTTTAGTAAAGTTATCTTTTAGAGCTTAACACTAAAAATCGAGCCAGGTATGGTGGCATGCAACTGTAATACTAGCACTTGAGAGGCTGAGGCTGTGACTTTGAGGCCAGTCTGAACTCCATAGCAAAACCCTGTCTCTAAAATTAAAGGAATGGAAGGGAGGTGAGAGATGGGTGGAAATAGCTTCTTAAATTGATCACCTTCCTAAATTGTGGTTTTGGGAGGAAAACTTACTATTGGAATGACTTATTTTAGCCAGTTAAAAGATATGGGACAGGAAAACATACAGATAGCAACACCAAGAAAACATTAAAGCCCAGAAGTCCCCCTTCTCATTAAAATCTTGGCTAGACAGTGAAGAACTTGTCCTACCCCAGTGGGCCCATAAGAAAACCACACAATTCTCAGCCTTTGTAATTAATAGTGTCCATTACATACTGATTATATATTAAACCTCACTCCAGGTGATTTGCAATATTCATTAAAGCAATCCTAGTAGAAGACAGCATCTATATTTCATAAAAATATGACATTTCAGGAAATATAAGTCACCTGCTACTCATCCCTCTAATGAGCTGCACATTTCTCTGTCTTAACTCTAATCGCTGTAACTCAAGGTACCAGTTAGTATTCTCACAGTAATGTTATATTTTGGTGCCCAATATACATCTCTCTTAATCCCCAGCTTTGCAACTAGCCCCTTGGAAAACAGTTATAATAAAGCTCTTGGGCTTCAAGTATTATATTCAGCATTTTAAGTACTTTAGAATGATGAAGACATTCTGTTGCTATTTTGTAGATTTTTTCAAAGACAATCCTATAGCAAAAGGTGGGGGCAGATTTCTTTCATCTCTAGCATTTAATTAAGTGTTCTTTCCTAAATCTTTCTTGATGTAGTGTGAAACCCTAAAAGTACCTTTTTTAAACTTCATTGAATATAAAGCTCAGAACAATATAACTAGACATAAGTTATTCTTTTTTAAATAAAACTATAAGCAATAATCTAATAATCTGATAGTCTTTAAGGTTTCTCTCCTTAATACTGAGTTATTTTAAGATGTCAACATAAGCTGGGCATGGTGGCGCACGCCTGTAATCCCAGCACTCAGGAGGCTGAGGCAGGAGGATCCGTGCGAGTTTGAGAACAGCCTGGGCTACAAAAGTGAGCTCAAGGCCAGTCTGAACTGCATAGTGAGACCCTGTCTCAAAAAGACAAAAAAAAAAAAAAAAAAGATATCAACATAATCCTCCAGTTCTCTACCAGTTTAGAATGAGTTGTTAAAAAGATGTTTCCTTCATAGCTGAGTTGTATCAAAACCTGGCCCATGTTTTCTCCATATTGAGGTAACCTTTCTTTACCTTTAATATCCCAAATGTCAGACATAGCCAGGTATGGTGGCACGTTTCTGTAATCCTAGCACTTGGGAGGTTGAGACAGGAGGATAGCCACAAATTTGAGGGTAACTTGGGCTACATAGTTCAAGTTCGCCAGGGATTACAAAGCAGAACCCTGTTTCAAGGAAAAAGAAAAAGGCCAGGCATGGTGGTGTATGCCTGTAATGCCAGCACTTGGAGGCTGAAGCAGGAAGACTGCCACAAATTCAAAGTCTGCCTGAACTACATGGCAAGACCCTATCTAAAAGAACTAAAATAAGTAAATGGACAAACAGTGACAGTATACAATTAGTTTTATCTTTTTCATGGGTAACATTTCTAACAAAGATTTTATAACAGCAAGCATGTAAAAATTTTCATGACATAAAAGGACTAAAATATTCCATTTTCTGTTTCAAGCTAATATTATAACAAATGAATTATCCCATGGCAAACAGTTTATAAACTTGTTTTTTCAAGGATTCTAAACAGCAATTTAAGACTGACTATCTCAAATTCCCTGAACAAATCCATTTCCTCCCACCTTTGAGGAATTTTTCTTAGCATCTAGTTATCTGCCCCCCACATGACTGGGAATAAAGTAGGAAAATAATTTATGTAGTAAGCCCTTAAAAAATTACTGATAAGCTAGAAAACTGACTTAAAGCAATGAAAGTATTTCAGTTATTCTAAAAATAATACTTGTAGGATAAATCTTGTTTGCTATATAGAACTGAAGTGAAATCAGTTCAAAAGTGTTTCCAAAATAGCAGAATATCAACAGTAGAAATTATTTTCAGGGACTATCCTGGTCCATTTTGTGTTGCTGTAAAAAAAACACCTGATACTAAGTGATTAATGATGAACAGATTGACTTCTCACAGCTCTGGAGGCCCAGAAGGCCAAGATCAACATAGCTCATACACTTACAAGAGGGAACCAAATTCATCCTTTTATCAGGACCCTACTCTCTTGATAACATTAATCCATCTACCCTCATGACCTGGACACTTTTTAAAGGTGTCAACCCTGCTACATCAGGGATTAGTTTCCAACATAGGAATTGGGGGGTGGGGGGCACATTCAACCAAAGAAGAAACATTTCATCTAATCTTACATCCAATAACTTTTCCCTGCAGAACATTTTTTTAAATGTAATACTGTTTATTTAACTTGGAAAACATTTTAGCATTCTAAACATACAAAAAAAACCATTGTGCATCATATTTAAGTACAGAAATTTCTTGAACCTTCGACTCTTTGCCAATGAGTTCTACAGTTTGGAAACAAACAGTTCAACACTTAACTAAAAAACAGTAATGAATCCAAACACTTATCATGCCAGCTCACTCTCAGTCCCCACCTAAGACAGGGCAGCAGGATGCTAGGTCACTATACACAGAAGCTAATTGGACACCAGCTACAGCCAACAGTAGGTCTAAGGTCCCTTCTCAGTGGCATTTGCCCCATGGCTTCAGCACCTCAATGCTTCATGGAAGCATTCAGAGTTTGCCTAGGTTGTTTTATTCTTTTCCTACAGAACATTTGAAAAGCAGTGTGACACAAAAGTAAAGACTCACCTCAATATAATTCAAGTACATTTCTAACTGTATCCTCACATAAGAGTTCATCCTAGGGGCTGGGGAGATAGCTCCATGTCATAAGTGCTTGCCTGGCAAGTGCAAGGTTGTGTTTGAACCCCGGTCCCGCAAAAATAAATAAATAAATAAATAAATAAAAGTTCATCCTTATAGAATGCTGAAATAGTCTTATCTCCTAGTCATAGATACATTTGTATCCCCTGGGAGTATTAAGTCATTAAATAAGTGATTTGATTTTGCTAAATTTAAATCCATTCTACAAATTTATTTCTAGTGCTCTAGAAATACAAAGTGTGAATGCTTTACATAATACAACAGATTACCTATTTCACAGCTATATCAGTGAACCTCAAATTTTACAGAAAATCATAATTATTAATCCTTATTACTGAAAGCAATGAGTTAATTCCTAAATTCTACAGATTTAAAATTTTCAAATACTTATGTCCTTGTAAAGTTCATATATAAATTGAAATAAAACACATCCTTCCCTCATTTTTCCATGTAATACCATCTCTTCAGTTGTAATTACTGTCTTATGCTCAAGAATTGGCAAGTAGAAAGATGAGGTTTTTGCAGCAATTTATTGTTCATTATTGTTAACTGTCATGAAGATAACTCATTTAAGTTAACATTTAAAAGACATTATCAGGTATCTTCACTTTAATTGACATTTACTAGTCGTAGTCCCTAAGTCACTGAACTTCTTTCCTCTTACTTTTTTTTAAGTAACACTGATGAACTAGTGGAAGCAGTTTGCCTTCTTTGTGAAGCCTGTGAGTGTCAGTTGCACCTCCAATAAAAGTTCCATTGACAAATATTCTTGGAACCTGTGGAATAGACAAGATTAAATTAGGCCTATCAGAAGTAGCAACTCATTTTAGATAATTGACTTTCACACAGAGTACTTTTTTTAGAGGGAAATGAGGAAGAGTAACTTGCCCAAGATAACAATAATAAATTGCAAAGCTAAGATTCAAATTCAAGACAATATGATTCTAAAGCCCTTCCTACTTGTCACTATGGTATACTCTGTTATAGCTTGTGTCTATATGTCCAGAGCCTCCTTCAGTCATAGGTGGAGCTTTTTCAGTGGCTGGATTTCCAGTATGTGACACTAGAATTGATTCTTGCTGTAACACTGTCTCAAGGGCTCTAGGATTAAAAGTGTGAGCGCAACCCACCCAAGTAGCATACCAAAGTAATGCAAAACAACTGAAATCATCCCATGTATATTGAACCCAGTGTAATGAAACTAGAAATCAATGACCAAAGAAACCACAAAAATTATGCAAATGTATAGAAAATAAGCATCATACTGTAGAGTAATTAATGGGTCACAGAAGAAACCAAGGAGGTGCCATGTGTGATAACACCTGGGACACTGAGGCAGGAAAATCATCTTGAATTCAAGGCCAGCCTAAACTGCATAGTGAGATTCTTCACTAAATAGTTAAACACATATTCTTAAAAATCAAATTAGTTCTTAAGATCAAATGATAATGGCAGTACAACATATCAGAACATAGGGAGACAAAGCAGTCCTAAGACAGGATTAGAAGCCTAGCTCTAGCTGTGAATTCTAGCTGTGCATGCCCACATCAGAAAAACAAAACAAATCCAATGACGCACTTCAATGTCCTAGAAAAACCAAAAGCTAGTACAAGGAAGGAAATTATAGAGATCAAAAATTAAGAGAATAGGGCCGGCCTATGATAGCTCAGTCGACTAAAGCGCCTGCTTAGGCAGAGAATAGTGGCCAGGGTTCAATCCCAGGCATACTGTGCTGGCCCACCGAAAGGGGGATTAAGACCAGGTGTGGTGGCACACACCTGTGATCCCAGCACTTGGGAGGCCAACAACAAGAGAATCATATTGAGTCCATTCTACATAGTGAGACCCTGTAGGTCCTGCAGACCTTGTCCTAAATACAGAAAAAGAAAAAAAATCAATAAAATTAAGACTAAGAATGAAGTTAAGAGCTGTTTCAAAGTTTTAACACAGGGCTGGGGAGACAATTCAGGGATCTAAGTGCCTCCCTGGCAAGTGCAACTGACATTTGATCCCTAGTTCTGCATGCTGTGCAACCTAGGAACTCTGGACAGGTGGGCCATGCCAACCAATGAAGCCTGGCATGGTGATGCATGCTGGGGAGACTGGGCCAGGACAATTACTACAAGTCTGAGCTGCCTAGTGAATACAATCTGAAATGAAAAGTGAAATCACTCCAGGCCTGCCAATATCCAGAAGATTATTAGCAACTACTTCAAAAAATTATATTCCTACAATCTGGAAAATTCAGAAAAGAATGGACAGATTCCTAGATGCACATAAAAGGGAATAAAACTGATGCAGTAATAAATCTACCAGCTAAGGAAAGCCCAAGTCCAGATGAATTCACTACTAATTCTACAACTTTGGAAGAGCTATCATCAATGGTCTTCAAACTTTTAATGAAATTGAGAGTACTTCCAAAGTCATTCCTGGAGTTAAAAGTCAAAACAATCTAGGATCCAAGCAAAAGAGAGAGCTACAGGCCGTCTTTTTAAAGAACATAAGGGGCGTGAGCTCAGCAGTGTCCTCGGGTTGCCTGTGGCCAGGTCTCTGTGCCCTTGGCTGTTGCCACTGAGCCCTCCTCCACCAAGTCTCTGCTGCAGGATGCTTCTTCTGGTGTTGGGTGCCCCATGGACAGCCGGACTGCAGCCCAGCTGCAAGAAGGCATTCTAGTGGGTGACCTTCGCCTTCTGCAGCACACGGTCAGAGAGCGGCCAGGAGGGCCCTCAGGCAGTGATGGCCTGGGGATGCAGGGAGTTGTGTGCCTCCTCCCATGGCCCACACAAAAGCAGATACCTGCTTGGTGGAAAGGATGCATTCAGTGTTCACATACACAGCTTAACAAGTAAGAAAATGACTGATTTACACTGGAAATTTGGCCCATGCAATATTTGGTCTGAAATATTTCTCTTATTCTACAAGTGTGCTCAACCCTACACTTTTTACTGTACCTGTTTGCACAAAAAAATGTGTTTGGAAGTCTGCCTTTGCAAGTCCTATTTTATGGCTGTATGTGAAGCTTTACAGTGATCACCCCAGCACTGCTTCATTTTCTGACAAAAGGCTATGTCATTCAGTTGTACCATGAGGCCAAAATGGACCCTTACATAGCCATTACTTACAGTGTTGGGCTTTCAGAAACAAGCATGGGGGAAAAAAAAAAAAAGTAATATTTACAGAAACAAGCACGGTGTTTCACCAGAATGATGTGAAGATTCCAGACAGCACACATGTGTTTACCACATTTTACGCTAAAACAAAATCACTGTTAGTCAATCCAGTGCTTTTTCCAAATCCTGAAGACTGTAACCATTTAATGGGTTATGATAAACCATTTACTTTTGATACAGAAAACAGTGAAGAAACAGCTCAGGTCTGGTGAGATGGCTCAGCAGTCTAAAGCGCCTGCTTAGGCAAGCTTAGGTGCCTGCAGGGATTGCAGTTCCCCGGCACTACATGCTGTGCCAGCCATACTCCCAGGGCAGGCTGAGCTGGCCATAATTAAAAAAAAATAATAATAATATATAAAGCTTAAAAAAAAGAAACAGCCCAAAGATGAAAAATGAACCTCTTGTCTTTATGTGTGTGCTTAAATGTAATTTGTTTCCAGGTATAAAACTGCATTTACTTTTGTATTGTTAATTACTATTAAAAATAATTTCAAACTGTTAGCTATTATTAATTTTCAGAGAATGAGTAAGATACAGTAGCTATGTTTGAAAAATAAAAAATAGTTTCATGTTTTAAGAAGTAGAAAAAGAAAGAACATACATGTAATATCTTTGGGATGATATCGGCAAACAAAATGGAATAAATCATCAAAAGCATCATGCTTTATGACTAGAACACAAAGATATTTCAACATGTACAAATCAATAAACATTATAACATAAGGAGAACAAGAACCAAAAAAAAAAAAAATCTCAATAAGCACAGAAAAGGCTTTCAACAAATCCTAACATGTTTTTTAAAAAACTGAAGAAAATAATTATAGAGAAGGACTTAATAAATCTGACAGAGGTCATTTATGATAAACCAATAGCTAACAACATACTAAACAAAGAAAAGCTGAAAGCATTTCCTCTAAAATCAAGAACAAGATAAGGATGCCCATTATCAAACGTAGCACTCAAAACACTAGCCAGAACAACTGGGAAAAAGAAATAAAAGGGATACACCAAGGAAAAGAGAAGTCAAATTATTACTTGCACATGACATGATCCTTTACATTTAAGTCCAAAAATTTCTATCAGAAGTCTTCTAAAATTAATAAGCAAATTCAGCAATGGAGAAAGATAAAAACACAAGATCAATAGCTTTCCTGTACACCTTAATGAACTTACCAAGAAAGATGTTAGGAAAACAATACCATTCACAATAGCATCAAGAAAAATTAAACAGTAGAAATGAATTAAGAAAGTGAAAGACCCCTACAACAACAAAAAATAGGTCTCTGAAAAAAAAGATCAAACAGGACATCAGACTAAAACACCTGCTTAGGCAAGCACAGGGACCACAAATTGGATCTCAGTACCACATGCCACACCAGTCACGCCTCCAAGATTAGTGATACACTCCTGTAATCCCACAGTAGGGAGGCTGAAAACAGGACCACTATGAGTCTGAGCTGCATAGTGAGGACCTGTAGCAACCAAATACACTGGAATGGATAAACAGAGTGAATATAGTCAAAAGGGACACACTTTAAAAACTGCTATATAGATTTAACTCAATCTTAATCAAAACACCAAAAGTATTCCTCAAAGAAGTAGAGGAAACAATCTTACCACTCTTCTGCAAACAGAAGGCTCAAAATAGCAAAATAATCCTAAATAATGAGCAAAGCAGAAGGCATCATAATCCCAGATTTCACGGCATACTACAAAGCTACAGTGATAGCCACTTGGTACTGAATAAAAAGACATAGACCCACAGAACAAAATAGAGAAACAATTCCAGGCACATTAAATTATCTCATCTTTGACAAAGGGGCATAAACATATGCTGGCGGAAAGACAGCCTCTTCTAATAGATGGCACTGGGAAAATTGGCTACCCACATACAGAATATGGAATCTAGATCTCTATCTCTCACCAGCTACTAAGCAAATCAAAACAGACTGAAGACCTAAATGTTAAAACAAAAATCTCCTAGAAGGTAAAATAGGTAAAACGCATGAAGACATAAGTGTAGCCATGACTTCCTCAACAGAACTCCAATTGTGCAAATAACCAAGTGTCAAACAAAATCATCTTAAATTAAAATGCTGCACAGAAAAACAACACCAACAGAGTGAAGACGCAGGCAACAATAAAATAAGAGAAAAATTTGTCAGCTATTCTTCAAAGCAATAATACCTATAAAACTCAAAACAATTAGATCTTCCCCCTAAAATAAAAGCCTCAGTCAAAACTACAGGGAATTGAAATAGACAGTTCTTTGAAGAAGCAATACAAATAGCCATTAAATACATGAAAATATGTTCAGTATCTCTGACCATTAAAGAAATGCAAATTACAACACCAAGACCCACCTTATTTTAGAAAAAATGGCTATCATCAAGAAATCAATAATAGGCTGGCAAGGCTGTGAGAAAAAGAAACATGGGCTGGGGAGATATATCAGCAGTCTAAGCACCTGCCTGGCAAACACAAGGACCCAGGTTCAATCCCTGGTACCAAATGCTGCACTGGCCCTGGAACCCCAGACACACCAGCCAGGCCATGAGGACAAGGCACAGTAGTACGGGACTGTGATCCCAGCACTGCGGATGTTGAGTCAGGAAGATCACTGAGTGAGCTGCATAGCAAAACCCTGTACCAAATAAATAATTTTTTTAAAAGGGGCGTTCATCTACACTGTTGGTGAGAATGTAAACAACTATAACCATGTTGGAAATCAGTATGAAGGCTGTTCAAAAAGCTAAAATTGGGCCAGCCAAATAGCTCAGCGGATTAAAGCGCCTCCAAGCAGACACAGGGGCTAGGAATTTGATCTGGACCTTCTGTGCCAGCCCTGCCTCCAGGGCACACAGAGAAGGCAACTGAGACTGGATGTGGTGGCACACACCTACAATCCCAGCTCTTGGGAGGCTGTAAACAGGTGAATCACTATGAGTCTGATCTAGTAATGAGACCTTGAACACCCTGTAGATCCTTCCCTTAAAAAAATACAGGAAAAAAAAAAAAAAAAAAAAAGCTAAAACTAAAAATCTCATTCAACCTAGATATTGCCCCTCTAGGTGTCTTCCCAAAAAGTTGAAGACATTATATGAGAGTGGTACATGAATATCCACATTAATAGCAGCAGAATTCATCACAGCTAAATCTCTTTTTTTTTCTTTTCAGTACTGGGGATTGAACTCCAGGACCCTGCACTTGCCAGGCAGGTGCTTATTCTATTGAGCTATCTCCCCAGGCCTTACCATAGCTAACTCTTGAAAGCGGCCTATATACCCATTAATGGATGAAGAAAGTGTATTATTTATGTACAACAGAGTACCACCTTGCCAGCAATAAGGATAAAGCAGAGATATTTATAGGAAAATGACACCATTAACACTCATTGAAATATCAGATACACAAGCTTAAATATTTTTCTAAAATATAAATAAAGAGTAAAATAAAAGATAATGGGAAATAAGATAAGTCTTTAGCAAATGAGAGAGATGGAGGAGAGGAAGGGGAGGGGGGATGAAAAAATAATTAAGATGTGTTCTGTGCATGTGTCAAGTCCTCATGAGGAATGTGATCATTAAAAACATGTCCTAAAAAAATTAAAAGTGTAAAGAAGATAAAGCACAGAGCACTAAAGCATTCCATTATCACAGCAAACAGAGTCTGGTCCCTGTTTTGTACTATTTGAATAAAAGGAAGACTACCACTTTTGTACCACATGGAGTTTCAAAAGGACTTAAACAACCCATAGACGAGTGGTTATCATATTATCCCACTCATCCTGGTCAAAACATACACATGCAGTAAGAATAAAAATGTGAATTAACTGCTAATTCCTATTCCAAGAGTTGGGTTTCCAGATCTGCCATTTCTTTATCAATATAAGATCCTCAGAGGTCTGGCTTACATTTCCTAACACAAAAGTCTAGGCTAGTAATGGTGAACCTTTAGAGATGGAGGACCCAAATGCATTCCAAAACCCACCTATTTATTGCAAAATCAAAACACTCTCCTTGTGTGCACTGTTATCCAATGCTCAGTCACTGGGGCAGTGGGGAGCGACTTGGCTCACATGCTGAGAGGTCTCTGCATGATGGCTGCAGCAGGTGTGCCACAGGTTCACTACCACTGGTCTAGACTCTAGGTGAACCAAGTTGCAGCTGTACAGCATAAGGCTGGTACAGGTAGAGATGTACTCACGGTCCTTTCACCAGTCATTTGGTACAAAGCATCTTGAAACTGGCTTCCATATTCAAGCAAGTCCAATTCCACGGCTTTATAATTAACATTCAGGTCATGGAAAATCTTCTTTGCCATTGTACAGTAAGAGCAAGATGTTTTTGAGAAAATCACCACACAATTATCAGAAACTGTTTCCTGAGATAAAAGAAAAACTCATTTTAATTCTGGACATTATGTTTTAGAAAGAAATGATGGTTTGTGGAAAGGCTACAAATTTTGGAGTCTCATAATTTAGGGCTCCAAGTTTCTTATGGCAATACTCAATTATATGTCCAATCTTCCATAACTGTATCTGTTAATCTAAGCAACAGATCTGACAATAAAAAAAAGCAAAGCTATAATGGTTTGCTGCCTCACATCACAGGCACACAGTGACTCTCATTTACTTTACAGAAAGATGAGAATGCTGGGTGCTGCGATAGGGAGAAACACTAACACAGACGTGCCAAGGTAATGTGGAAATCACGACAACACTGTCAAGCTTTATGAATCCTTACCCCACCTTTTCTAAAGCTCATTCTTGCTAAATATTTCAAAATGCTGCTTTTTTTTATCTTATAGGAGGTAATTCCCCCACAGTGTTCCCAACATTACTATTATATTCAAGAGCTATAAGTTTAGCTAACTCAACTAAATGCAGATCCTGTGTGAAGTGTAATGGATCAAAGTCAGGCCCTTGCATATTTGACACAAGATCTTCCACTGTAATGCAGCCCCAGAACAAGGCAGAAATCTGTTATATATGGTGGTAGGAGATAATAAGGAAGAGGAAAAAAACAACAGTAAAAAGAAAAACAGGCCTGACCAGGAGACTACAAGAAAAGAAAACACATATGTACGAATTTTCTGAGGCAGAATTAACTAAGATTGCTAGTGAAAGACTGAGGAAATGGAAATATATACAGTATCCCTAAGTGCATTGTTTATGGAATAACAATCAGTATGCAGTAAACCTACTGCATCCTAGGTTCTGTGTTAGGGTACAGAGGTGATAAACAAATGCACAGGCCAAAATTAAAGAGTATTGTTGGCTATGGACAGCTTGACGTACTGAAAGTAGACTTGGTGAGAGTATGCTGAAAAATAGTAGTCAACCTCTAGATCCAATTTGCAGTAAAGATCCCTTTAAGTCTCATAAACATTAACTAATAAAATGATATGGGCCTTTACTGTCATAAGGATTACTTGAGAGGAGAATTTAAATATTAATTTAGCAATTCATTTGGTGAACTGGGGGCTTGTATGTTAGCTCAGTGGTTTAAGCGCCTGTGGGGGTGATCCAGTCAGGCACAGGGGTGGGAGGTTCCATCCCCAGACCCGCCCTTAAGGCAGCTTGAGCTAGCCAAAAAAAATCCTTCTCATTTGGTGAACTTCATCAAGTTTAGGCAAAAAGAAAGCATATAAGTATGTATAACCATTTTCTACAGAGAAAAGTTTTCCTAAGTTCCCCACATTACTCACTTGGATCTGGTTCAGAGGCGTAGTTGCTGACTTCTCCAAAGATGATGTGCTGTTCCCCATTCTAAAAGGAATTTTAAAAGTCAGGGTATTTATTAAGTCCAAAGTTAATCTGAGTCTCATAAGAAGAAATCTTTTAAATACAAATACACCCAAATACAAAAACAGAAAAAAAGTTTTACTTACCAATACAAAATAGCAGTTCATAGAGTATTTGGTTACTGAAAGCAAAAGGCCTATGTTTACCCAATTAGTTTCTCAAGGCTTTTTATTAGATGAAATCTCATTTACCATGTTTAAAGTTTGGGACCCCTCTGTTGATAAATTCATAACCATGATATTATAAATATTTTTCTACTGCTAGTATGACCATTGATTTAAAAATAAGGCTTTCATTTCTTTCTTAAAACACACAAACACTCCATGAACACTCTGTGAAGCAAGGGACCTACAAAGAGTTAAAGATTTTTAAACTGGGTATGGTACCACAGGCCCCTAACTCACAATACTCAGAAGCCTGCATCAGGACTACAAGCTTGAGTGCAGCTAGGGAAACTAAACAGTTCAGTCTCTGCCTCAAAGTAAAAGGGTTAGGGATGCAGCTGAGAGGCCTTGGGTTCAATCCCTGCACCATGGGGGTAAAAGAAAGATTTTAAACTAAAGTATATCAACGCATGAATCTATAGCTCCCAAATTTTGCAGTCCACAAAATAAGAATAGACCTAGAAGGATGAGAGAGAAAAAAAAAGAAGAATCACTTCTATCTCAACAAGTTTTGTAAAAGTTAACAGAATTGATATATACATAAAGAACTGGGTCTTACACATAGGAAATAGTAAATATTCACCAATATCTGGTTTTAGCATTGTTAATTTCTTATGTTTGGGACTTGCATCATCTCAGTAATTATTATTTGAAAGCTAGCTGCTGGAAGCTTGTAAAAGGAGGCAATGATTAAGCAGTAAAACATTCACTAAAGACCTAACCTGTTTAGTGTCATCAAATTTCTTCACTTACTGCTAGAACCTTTTTCCCCCTACATATTAATCTTCCTCAGTTGGCCAGACCTTACTGCACTGTAGGAGCAGGAAAAACTTCATGATGCAAAGTAACTGTAAAGTAAAATTACTAATCTCTCAAATGCTTTAAGGGAATTACTCAAATATCTTAAGTACCAAGAGACTAAGATAATGAATTAAAAGTTTTAACATTTTATTTTTTAAATTTTTATTTGATTTATTTATTTTTTTCTTGTTTCAGAACTTTTGTTTGTTTGTTTGTTTATTTATTTATTTTTATGGCCGGCTCAGCCTGCCCTGAGGGCAGGGCTGTCCCTGCAGCCGCCTGCAGGAGTGTTAGACCACTGAGCCATCCTGCCTAGCCCAAAAGTTTTAACATTTTAAAAAATATTTTCCTTATTATGTTTAAGGACTTTAATTTTGTTGTTTGGGTGCTTTGTTTTTTGTTTTTTTGTATTTTTTAGGGAAGGGTCTACAGGGTGTTCAGGGTCTTACTACTAGATTAGACTCCTAATGCCTGTTTACAGCCTCCTAAGAGCTGAGATTAGAGGTGTGCACCATCAGGCCCAGTCTTAATTGCCACCTCAGTGCACCCCTGCTTGCAGGCGCTTTAATCTGCTGAGCTATTTAGCCAACCCTGTAAGGACTCCAATTTTGATATAAAAGTGAAAGCACCCTCCAAATCCTTTGTTCTTTGCATTTAAATGTTAATGTTATATACAGAAGCTATGTCTACATTTAATTTCATTTTTTTTTTAAGGTACCAAATTTTTAAATTTTTTTTTTAACCCATCAGTCCCCAGACTGAGGAAACAAACCCAAGGGCACTCTATCACAGTCAAATCCCAAACCCCTTATTTGACATACAATCTCAATAAACTGCCAAGGTGAGACTCAGACTTGCAATCTTCCTGCCTCTGCCTTTTTGAGTGCTGGGATTACACTGATAAATGATATGCACACTTAGAATAAGGACTATGTAACAAGCATTATCTTTGGGTATGACAAAGACGAGTCAGAGCAGTACTGCAACAAATTCTAAAGATCCTATCAATACAACATCTGCTACAACTAATTTCTTGTTTTCTCAATAGATTACCAAGGATATCGATGAAACAAGGGGCCTGTGTTCTTATCTTTAAAAAGGCTAGGAACAGAAGAAGTCCAGTCACCTTGAGAAGATGAGACAGTTTGGAGGAAAAAAGCTGAGCTTACGAGGCTAACTCAGCTAAGAAAGAGTTAGAGAGCACTGGTCTAGGCCCAAGAGGAGTATCTAGATAACATAACCTACAGTTTACTTGGTCTATCAAGTATGAAAATAAGTAATTATGATACTATGCACTTAAGTGTCATCTTCAAACCACCCAACTACAGCATTTACTACCTAAGCAGTTTAGTAGAACTTCCCTAAGAAAATGTTTCCGAGGGTAATGAGCGATCCAAGAGAAGCATTCTAAAAAATTACCCACTTCCCTTCCAAACATTTAATTTCTGAAAGTCTCCAATTTCTGGTTGAGACCGGTAAAAACTATCACCTGTTAAGGAGAGGTCATCCACAGAAGTGCAACACTGACGCGACTGGCTCTTTCAGGAGGATCTCTAGCTCGGTCGGGAGTCTTAATCCAGAGTTCCTAGATCACGCAGTACGATACTCCAGGGCCAGGGTTGGAAGTGCTGGCTGCCACCAAGAGGCCAAATGGCAAGACCGAGAGGCACTTCTTGCCAGCTGCTGGGTCCCCTCAGGGAAGCGCCAGGTAAGCAGTGACCACCAGGCAGCCAAGGACAACAGGAGCGGCACGGTCTCCAGCCTCAAAGCTTTGGCCATTTACTAGGTCCTGTCACCTTTACTCCCTGCGATTAGGTGGCCAGATGTAACAAATAAAACTAGAGGGCGACCAGTTAAACCAGAATTTCCGACAAATAGCAAACGCCTTCCGTTTTAAGCACATCCGTGCTCGCGTCCGAATGAACTGCCGCTGTTTATCTGCAATCACAATAGGTAGTGTCTGTTCTCTAGCATCCCACAGAGGGGTGTCCACGCGACTCGAGTGGACCCTACGAGACGGGATCCCCGAGTCCCACGCGAAGTGCCTTCGCTGCCAGCCTCGCGCGCGCCCCTGCGATCAGCCGCGCAACCCCCTATCCCGCTCGTGCGCATCCCAGGGCCCGTGCCGCCCATCGCGCCGCGTACCCAGAGGTCACAGCTCCTCCAGCGCCCGCTGCCCGAAAGAAGTGCCTGGCCGAACCACCCCGGCGCCCGGACAGCCGCGACACAGCGAACACCGCTCGAAGCCAGGACATGGCGAGACCTCCCGCCGAAGCGCCAGCGCGCCCGAGACAGCGGTACGGAAAGCCCCGCCCCTGCGGCAGGTCCCGCCCCCCTGGGCTGCCCGCACCACCGCCGGTCTCCAGAGCGCCGTCCTGCGCGTCCTCCCTCCCCCCACCCGCAGCCGGGGGCGGAGCGAGGCCTAGGCTGGTGAGCCCGACGACTCCACCCACAGGGAGAGATGGACTCGGAGCCCCGCCCGCAGAGCGCGCTTGTCCCCGCTCCCGCTCTCACGCAGGTTCCGACCTTGTTAGTTCCAGGGTTTGGAAAGTTAGTGAATGTTCCCAGGCGCACGGAGACACTGGAGAATTTTGACCAACGTTCTGGAGGGACGGAGAAGAAGGACTGTCCGAAAAAGAATACAGGAGCCTGGGCTGTGGGGTTAAGGGAACAGGTGGCCTGGCCACCGATTCCCGGGGACCGGCTGCTTACAGGTGCCACTGGAGCAGGGGCTGGGCGGAAACCCTCATAAGGCAGTTACCCTGGCTGTTGGATTCACACCCCGACTTAAAAGAGAATAATCCAGTGTGGAACGATCCTTCCAAAGAAAGACCGTTTAAGATCGTTTCAAGATAAATGTGAAATTAGAAACTAATATAGTCAGAGATATTTCGTTATCCCTTGAAAATGGACCAGAGCTGCTAATGACAAGATTATTCAAGCCACTCTGTTGGTAATAACAGCCCCTTGAGTGTGTCTGTTGCTAAGGCGGATTGATGTCTATTTTTAATTAATGAGGTCACTGACACTTGTAAGACAAAGGTCACAAATGGTATGTCCAAAATTCTAAACAATTACTAGGACAATGTAGACTTCCAAACCCAGGACCACTGTGTCTGTCTGTCTGACTGCCTGTCTGTCTCTCTCTGTCTCCATTTCTGTCTCTCTGTCTCTCTCTGTCCCCCCACCCCCAAAGAAATCTCAGAGTTGCCCAAGTTGTGCTCTAGCTGAGATCCTCCTGCTTCAGCATCAGGGAGTGCTAGGACTACTTGTGTGCACCGCCATGCCTGTCTCAGATCTTTTTGATCTTAGGTGTTAAACTAAATTTAAGATTCATATTAAGTTAAGGTACATAATTAGAAATTTTTGCTTCTGGCCTTTTCTTTCCTGCTTTCAAATGCCTTATTAGACTGCTTTATAAAAGGATGAAAGTTCATTGCAAAACAAAACATCTCTTAGGGCCAGGGAGATAACTCAGCAGGCTTAAGTGCCTGCCTAGAAAGTGCAAGGTCCAGAGTTCAATTCCTGGTACAAAAACAACAACCCAAAACCTCCAAAATATATGAAGTTATTTTTTATAAATATGAATTTAAATGGCCAGGGATATAGATCAGTGTCACAGTGCCTGCCTGACAAATCCAAGGTCCTGAGTTCAATTCCCAGCACTAAATGAATTATCTATAGGGCATGAATGGCACAGTAACTACCTCAAACCAGAAGTTAATGACCAACCAACATCTTCAGAGGACACAAATGCTCACTAATGTCCTTCACCCAAGGAAAGCAACAGTACCTAAGACCGAAATTCAGAAAAAACTCCCCAAAATGTACAAGACCACACCAGATGTGTTTTGAATCAGAACCCATTTTGGTGATGGCAAGATGGCTGGCTTTGGCATGATTTATGATTCCCTGGATTATGCAAAGAAAAATGAGCCCCAATTTAGACATGACCTCTATGAGAAGAGGACCTCAGGAAAGCAGCAGAAGGAATGCAAAGCAGAATCGAGAAAATTAGGAGTACCACAAAGGCTAACGCTGGTGCCAGCAAAAAGTGAGCTGGAGGGCTGGGGAAACAGCTCAGTAGAATAAGCACTTTCCTGAGTTCAATCTCCAGTTCTGCAAAGAAAGGAAGGAAGAAAGGGAGAGAGGGAGGGAGGGAGGGAGGGAGGGAGAAAAGAAAGAAAGAAAAAGGAAGAAGAAAGAGAAATTTGGAGAGCAACCAAAGGAGTAGAGATTCTACAGTGCCTGTCTAGTGACTGACTTTTTTCTTGAGAGCACTTTTTTTTTTTTTTTTTTGTCTTTTTGAGACAGGGTCTCACTATGCAGTTGAGGCTGGCCTTGAGCCCTGGCTGGTCTCAAACTTGCACCAATCCTCCTGCCTCAGCCTCCCAAGTGTTGGAATTACAGGCGTGAGCCACAACGCCTGGCTTTGAAAGCATTTACTAAACTATAAAATCTTAAAAAAAAAAAAAAAAAAAAAAGATAAAGGGCCCAGGAGATAGCCCTGTGAAATAAATGTTTGCCTGGCAAGTGAAAGTCCTGAGTTCAATCCCCGGTACCAGCACACACACACACAAAAGATAAAGATGTAATATGCTGGCTCCGCACTTACACGAGTAGTGTGAACATAATAGGAGTTAGCTAGCATAACCAAGAATATGCTATGCCAGCCTGCCCCCAGGGGCACAATGACACAGCAATGGAGGCTGGGCTTCGTGGCGCACAGCACACCTGTAATCCCAGTGCCTGGGAGGCTGAAAACAGGAGGGTCACTATGAGTCCAATTTGTGCAATGAGACCCTGTAGACCCTATACTAAATACATAATAAAGTAGAATAAAGGTTGCAAAATTAGTATACATGATATTCTACAATGTTGGATACTTTTTCTTAAAGCTTCTTTTTTTTTATGTACAGGGTCTGCAGGATTGAACCTTGGTCCCTGTGTCCGCCTTAGCAGGCACTTTACTCTGCTGAGTTATCTGACTGGCCCTCAAAGCCTGAGGTGACTGAACACCAGACACCAAAACATCCTGCTGGTCACAAATACTTCTTATGCATAGTCTTACCATCCCAACACTGTCCTGGTTTCCTATTTTTTTCCCTGTTATCTATAGCCATTTCGCTTTTTTTAAATGTATTTAGTACAGGGCCTACAGGGTCTCGTTACATGCTGGTGATCGAACCTGGGCCTCTGCTCTGCCTAAACAGGTGCTTTAGTCTGCTAAGCTCTCTGGCCAGCCCCCATTTCATGTTTGATGTGAAGGAGTCATGCTTGCTTTGCCCAAGTTATTGTTATAAAAATGTTCTTGGCTTAAAGTCTAGAGGACATATTTATAAACAGTCATCTAACTCTGCTGTTGGTACCTGTGGAAACTTCTCATGAGCCCATTGTTTTGTGTATTGAAGATATAACAGTTCAAAAGCCCTTTTATTTCAGAGGCACCTGTGTCTCAAGAGTTTTTTAATAGTATCGGCTAAGAGGATTGAAATATCCTTTAACAAAGAAATAAAAAGCGTTTTTTGTTTTGTTTTGTTTTTGAGACAGGATCTTGCCACTTAGGCAAGGCTGGCCTCAAACTCACAGCATCAGTGAGACTTCTGCCTCACTCCTGAGTGCTGGGATGACAGGTGTGTGTCACCAGGTGTGATTTAAGAATTTCTTTTACAACTCATTTTCTATAACTTAAATTGCTGCAAATTTTGTTTGATACCATAAATAATTTTGTTCAGTATCTAAAGATGAAAGACATTAAGATCAGTAAGTTACCAGATATAATTTAAAAGGTATACAGTGGATCCAATTGATGTACCTTCCATGTCTGGGAGCCTTATAAAGCTTTCCTAAAATACTGTTTTTAAAAAAAGAGGAGCAGAGCCAGCAAGATAGCTCAGCTGTCTAAAGCACCTACTTATGCAAGCTTAAGCAAACACAGAGGTCTTGATTGGATCCCTAGCACCACATGCTGTGCCAGCCCTGCCCCCCCCCCAGGGCAGACAGCCAGCCACTAAACAGATAGATAGATAGATAGATAGATAGATAGATAGATAGATAGATAGATAGACAGATAGAGACATAGAGACATAGAGACATAGAGACATAGATACATAGATACATAGATGTAAAAATTTAAAAAAAAGAGAGAGAAGCATCATTGTGAGCCCTCAGAGGTCAACTGTTTTATTAGTTTCCTAGGGCTGCTTTAACAAACTACTTCAAATAGATGTTTCTTCTCTTGCATTTCTGTAGGACATGTCTAATATGTGGTAGGGCCTACTTCCTTGGAGAAGCTACTGAAAGGGACAGTTCATTTCCTTTCTCATCCACAGCCTGGCAGGTCCAGGTGTTTCAAGGCTTCTTTGTGAACATATCTTTTGAATATTTGTTCCGTGTATTCCTGATATTCTTTTGATTAGACTTAGGATCCACCTAGATAGTTCAGAATGATTTCAAGTCAAAATACTTAACTAGATTAAATCTGCAAAGACTCATTTTTTAAAATAAAGTTACATTCACAGCTCCCAGGTATTTGACCTGCGTATTTGGAAGGTGGAAAGAACATTTGCTTAAGCTACCACAGCTACAGAATGCAAAATGTTCTAGGAAAAGTGTGATACTTCACTGACAAGACCAAATATAAGCTGCACTTTTTGTTATACTGCAGAACTTA